>JAHBCN010001540.1:0-114575 GCA_019359885.1 Listronotus oregonensis
AAAAAAACTTAGCTACGCCGCCATTGACCGAAAGGTTATAGTCCGGAGGCCAACGCAAAAAACCAAACCTGTAAGAGAACAGCATGAAACATTTGTTTTTATATTACTATGAACAATAGTCAATTCAAAGCCGCACTGCTGCCTCAGCTCAGCAGGTTCAAATTGAATTCTTTTTACCTAAAAAAAATCTTGAAAAATCGTTTTTTGTTTTTTAAATAAAACTTGAAACTATTGATTTTAGAAAAAAAAGTATATAATCAAAATTAATGGTCTAATAAAACTTTAAAATAAAAACGCAAATATCTTAAAAACTAAAAGAGTTACAAAAATGTAATTAACAAAAAATATGCCATTTAGTAAGTTTTATAAAAAAGATTATTTACATATTTTTAATAATATAAGTATTAAAGGTGATAAAAGCACAAAGGTTATTTTGGCCCTTAAATATTTCGCTTATAACAATATTTTTCTAGTACAAGTAAGTAAACCACCGATCCATTTAAAAATTAATTTAAAATGTTCTATTCATTGATAAAACAAACTAACACACTTATGTCTCGAGGCAATGTTCAATGGTAGCACGGATATTTTATTCAATTTTTTTGGTCCAATAACTGTACCCATTCTGATCTACTTGAAACTTTAACTAATATAAAATTTAATCTTTATTTAATCGGAAAAAATGCTTCATTATCTGGGTGTTATATACCTGACAGGACGCTTAACATTTCTCGATCTCCTATGCTACTATGTGTATAGCTTATCGTTTAAATATTTTTATTATCGAATTAAATATTTTTATCACTAATTTTTTAAAGACAGTTACTCGTTCAAAATGATCTTAAAAACATTTTAATCCCAATTTTAACATATTTTTTTATATACTTTATTTAGTATTAAAATTGTAAAACATTTTTTATTCCCTCCACTTTTCATTTTTTTAAATTATAATTTACCATTTATTTACTACTTTAAAAATAATAAAAATAAAGTTTAAACATTAATTCAACATAAAAAAAAAATAAACTATAAAAAAAAATTTTATGTTAAAAATATCATTAAAAATTTTTCAAGATTATTCGGGGCTAAATGCCCTTTTAAAATTAAAAAATTATTATTTAAATCGACAATAAAAATATTTAAACGAGGGGTATGGAAAATCGAGGAATGTTAAGCGTCCTGCCAGGTATACAGTGTCCCCCAAATTTGGGGCATATTTTATTGGTAACTCGGGAACCATTAGAGCTACAGTGTTTTAAAAATTGGGGAAAGTTTTAGACAATTTTTTTGGAAAATTAAATCTGCTTTCAGATTTTTTTAAATTTTTTTATGGTTTTTGAGATAATGGTGTTTTTTTAACTTTTTGCCTGTAACCGAAACCCCAAAAATTTTTAACTGTTTTAAGATTACTACATTATAAGAACTTTTTTTTAAGAAGAATTTAATTTGTAAAAATATGTATCTATTTCTTTTTTTTTTTTTTGGAATATTTACCCAAACTTTGGATTTTCATAGGGGACGCCATACTGAATTTTTCTTTTTTTGAAAAGAGCTCTTCAAGAGCTTTTCATTGATGTATCAAAGTCTAGGTTTTCAGATTGCTTAAGCTCAAAAAACGATAATTTGATAGTAGGCTTAGACTAGACTGCGTAATGGCCCCCCCGTTTCAAAAAAAAACAAATGATACGCATCCGAGCGGATCAACCTAACCATAGACATTTAAGATTCTTAGTGATGAACTTGTTACCCCATGGATCTTTTGTGAGAGCGAAATTCAAAACCTATACAAAAAAAAGTGATGCTTTTTGCAAAATTAATACTTCCTAATATTACCTTAAACTAATAATAATTAAACACAACTGTAAAACAAAATGTATAAAAACAGGGGAAAAAAAAAATCCAGTACATGTCTTCCTCCATTTTTCAACTTTCGCATTTTTCCAACACCTTGCGGGTTACTCGGCGGGAGCGTGTTTTGGTTGATGGAAGCAAACACATCCCGTACCCTGTGTTCTAGTTCCAGCCTAGTTTGGGCGGGAGAAAATTAAACCTCATTTTTTGCGTGTCCCCATAGGGGAAAAATCAGGGGGTGTGATGTCCGGTAATCTAGCCAGCCAAGCAATTGGCCCATTATTAGAGATTATGTTGTCATTAAAGGTATTTCTAAGGACCTCCCTCCATCACCTCCTTGGTACTGTGCGCTGGACATCCTTCTTGCTGGAACCACAAATGGTTCAAATGGTGAAAGCAGGTTTAATTTTGCCATTAAATTGTCCAAATTTTTTATTAAATTAAACCAACACTGTAGCTCTAATGGTTCCCGAGCTACCAATACATGTAGGCCCAATTTGGGACACACTGTATAACACCCAGATAAAGGAGGCACTTATTTTTTTTTTCAATTAAATAAAAATTAAATTTTATTTAAAAAAAATAATAATAAGTGTCTCCTTTGCATTAATTAAAGTTTTAAGTGGATAGGTATGGGTACAGTTATTGGACCAAAAAAATTAAATAAAATAATCGTGCCACTAGGTTCTTCCCCATTGCCTCGAGGCACATCTGTCTTAGGTTGTTTCATTTAATAAGTTGAATATTTCGACTTAATTTTTAAATGGATCAGAGCTGGTATACTTACTTGTACCAATAAAATATTGTTATTAGCGAAATTTTAAATGACCAAAATCACTTTTTTGCTTGTATCTCCTTTATTACTTATTTTATTAAAGATGTGTATATAAGTATTTTTATAGAGCTAATCAAAACGCATATTTTTTGCCCATCAAATTTTTTCGTAGCTCTATAAGTGTTTAAGATATTTGAGTTTATATTTTAAATTTAAATCGTTAATATCTCAAAAACTAAAAGGGCTACAAAAAATGTATAAAAAAAACTGACGTATTTTTATTAGGCCATAAATTTTAACTTTAATCTATTTTTTCTAAAGTCAGTAGTTTTTTAGTTCTAAAAACAAAAGCGATTTTTCACAAATTTTTTTAAGGTAAAAAAAATGCAATTTGAACCCGCTGAGCTGAGGCAGCAGTGCGGCTCTAAATTGACTATAGTTTATAGTAATATAAAAAAAATGTTTCATGCGGTTCTCTTATAGGCTTGGTTTTTTTGCGGTGGCCTTCCGGACTATTCCTCAAATGCTATTACACTTTAGCTTTAAAGATTTACGAATTACAGTACACGCGCGGTAATGTGAAGTTACGTTATTATGAACAACTCAATAATGTGAAAACAAAAATATTTGATTTTAATTCCATAGTGTGAACAAAAATAATTTTCGATAATGTGAATTTTAGGAAATTTTAGTTAACCTGTTCAGATTTGTCTAAACTTGCTAGTACCTATATCAGTATACGCTTTTCGTGCGCCCCGAGACCTGTGTCTTACAAAATGGTTAAAAATGATAAGAAATGTTTAACTCTTTATGAGAAATATTACATTTTGGAAGAGCATAAAAATGGTATGACTGTTATCGCATTGTCGAAGAAATAGCAAAATCAACTATATGTGACATAAAAAATAAGGAGAAAAAAATTCCAAAAGGGGTTGGAGAGAGTTTAAGACCTAATTAAATAAAAAAGTGCACATAAAACGTGCCAAACCCAAAAATGGAAAGCTTGCTGTACAAATGGTTTACCAAACATCGTGAAAGGAATTTGCCAGTCACAGGTGATATGCTTAAACACAAGGCTTTAGATTTACATAAAAGGCTAAGGAAATAAAAAAATTAATGCAAGCGATGGGTGGATCCAAAAATTTAAATGGCGCCATGGTGTAAGACTGCTTAAAATTGCAGGAGAAAAGTTGTCTTCGCAACCCGAACTTGTAAATCCCCTTATCGGCGACTTGAGAAATACCATTCAACAGCTTAGTCTTAATGAACATCAAATCTGTAACGCGTTTATATTGGAAGCTGTTGCAAGATACAACCTATGTTTTTTTTAAAAAAAAACGGCGCCTGGTCTAAAAATATCTAAACAATGAATAACTCTTTGGGGTGCACAAATGCCACAGCTTCACAAAAAACTAATGCCTCTCGTAGTGAGAAAAGTACAATCGCCTAGATGTTTTAAGGGATTTGATAATCCAGTCATCTATAAAAGCACTAAAAATGCCTGGATGACGCAGGAAATTTTCAAAAATTGGGTTTTTTAAGCATTTTGTTACTGAAGTAAGTAAAATAGAAAAAAAAATCCAGAAAATTTTTAGCTGTGATCTTTTAGGTAAAATCATTCCTAAAAAGCAAAAATTTTCCTATAAATGCTGTGCTCCTCTTAGAGAATGCTTCTTCGCATCCATCGGCAGAAGAATTGAAAACTTCTGATGGATCCATCTTTGTTATTTACATGCCAACAAACGTTACACCATTCATCCAACCATTAGACCAAAATGTTTTGCGAATAACTAAGTTATACTATAGAAAAGGCTTATTAAGTTCGATTGTCTCAAAAGATCTAGAAATAGCTAAAGCTCTAAAAGCCATAACTTTAAAAGATGCTATTGTACAGTTGCATATGGTATAGCAGAAAATAGAGCCTTTAGTCATTTCAAAATGCTGGAATAATGTTTTCGGAAAAGATTTGGAGGAAGATGACCTACCTTTCGGCCCGACTTAAAGAGATATGGAAAAACGAAGCTAGAGATATTGCATTAAAAGAAACCATTAATTTGCTTCAAACAATTGAACAAGTACAATTTAATTCAAACTTACTTGTCTTTTTTGTAAACTCAAAGAAAAATAAATCTTTATTTTCTAAACTTCTGTTCTACAGATGTGATCCTAGAAGAATTTAGGTTACTATTTAATTGACAAACGCATTTTTTCTTTAAGGTTGAATACAGTCCCAGAGATATTGAGGAATGGAATAAAGACGTAGTCCAAAACGACAACGATTCGGAGGAAACTTTTGATGATGAAGATTTTGAGGGTAGTGACTGCGAGATACTAAATGTCGAGGAGAAAAAAATATCCTATTCTGAGGTTCTTGAAATAATAAAAATTGTTACACAATGGACAAATCAAAACCCTATTGATATAAAGGACATTATAATACTTAAGACGATAGAAGAAAAAGCTGTCGAGTTAAACATTTTGCAGAAAAAGATACAAACCAAGATTACATCATTTTTTAAATGAAAGTCCTGTAAAGTCTGAAAGTTTTGTACTCTTTTTGGTTAAATAAATAGATACGTTAATAGTATTTTACGTTATAAGGCCGGTAGGTGACTTGTTACGTACGAGTAGATATTATGGACGAGGCGACGCAGGAGCCGAGTCCAGAATATCTGAACGAGTACGTAACAACACCTAACGGCCGTGTATCGTATGTTATTTTATTTCATACTGTCTTTGCTACTAATAAAGTTAAAATAATATATTATATTCTTTTATGACACTATTTTCCAAATTTGTTTTGTGTAACATTAATTTTTGCGGCTATCGCAGAAAGCCGGTCCAAAGCTAAAATGTCAAAAATATTCGTACCTATCTTTTGATTTCCTGTGTCACTTTAATGTCAACAATGGCGGAATTAAGTATGCATAGTGAAATGATGCTTCCTGATGAAATTTTAACAAATCGTAGGAAGCTCAAGAAAAGTTAATTCCTTTAAAATCTAAAACGCGATACGAAAAAGAATTTCAGCAATTTGTTAACTGGAAAATTGAACATGTCGTGGAAGTAATTCAGGAAGATGTGCTTTTGGCATATTTTTTAGATGCTGTAAGTTTTTATATCACATTTTTGGTTTGTTCTACGATTGTTGTTTTGGTAATTTTTTACTTACGGAGGCCGATTTTATTGAAATTTTGTAACTGGGGGTCGCTGATCACGAATCTGAAGTCAAATTTTGTCGGACACTTTTAGTTTTTATGATATAACGCCCCTCCGGACCTAACCTCAAAATTGTACAAACTTTCCTAAAATTCCTCCTTTTCTGATTACAGCCAAAATTGAGATTTTATGAAAATACACCTATTATTTTATAAGATAAATTTGATTTCACCTTCATTTAACAAATATTTTTAATAAAAATAGCACAAAAAAAATTTATTTTTATTTAAAATGTCAACAAAATTGTCTAGTGATTTTAGAATTTTTTGGTACGCAGGCAACCAAGAAACAATTGAATGGCCCTTTTCAAATTTAAATCCCGAAAAATAAAAATAATTTAAATTTATAAAGTAGGCCATTTAATTGTTTCGCGAGTGTCTGGCGTACCAACATAAAAACCTCAAATCACTAGACAATTTTGTTGACATTTTTAAGAGTAAAATAATATTTTTTGTTGTTCTTTTTTATTAAAAATATTTCTTAAATAAAGGTGAAAATAAATTTATCTTATAAAATAATAAGTGTATTTCCATAAAATCTTCCATTTTGCTGTAGTTAGTTTTAAGAAGGAGGAATTTTAAAAGTTTGTACAGTTTTGAGGTTAGGTCCGAGTGGGGCGTTATAACTCAAAAACTAAAAGTGTCCGACAGAATTTGACTTCAGATTCGTGATCAGCGACCCAAAAAACCCCAGTATACAAAATTTCAATAAAATCGGCCGTGGGCCCGGTAAGTAAAAAATTACCGTTGTTTTTAGTCAAAAAAAATAAATGGTTCATCATTATGGGCAAAATACTCAATGCTCAAATCAACGCTGCTTGTTCACGAGAAAACTGATATATTTAAGGACGGTCCAAACTTTTTTAAACAATTTTAGTTACATAGAATCATCAGTTTTGGATGTAATATAATTATCTTATATTACATTCAAATATTGAGTTTACTAAAATTGGTAGAAAATTTATTTCAGCAATAATTCTACTATAGATCTATATGCCCTATAAAATCTAGGCGCTAAGGATGGTTCAAACTTTTTCTACCGATTTTAGTTACATAGAAACACCAGTTTCGGATGTAATATATCTTAAGTTACTTTTTAATATTAGTTTACTTTACTAAAACTGGTAGAAAATTTTATTTCAGCAATAAGCTACTATAGACTATGTATAGTATATACCCTATAAAACCCACAAGCTAAGGATGGTTCAAACTTTTTTTTTAAATTTTAGTTAAATAGAAAAACCAGTTTCGGATGTAATATTTCTTAAATTACTTTTAAATATTAAGTTTTCTTTACTAAAACTGGTACAAAATTTTATTTCAGCAATAAGCTACTATAGATCTATGTATAGTATATGCTCTATAAAACCTACAAGCTAAGAATGGTTCAAACTATTTTTCTACGGATTTTAGTTAAATAGAAAAACCAGTTTCGGATGTAATATATCTTGAATTACTTTTTTAATATTAAGTTTTCTTTACTAAAACTGGTAGAAAATTTTATTTCAGCAATAAGTCTACCACGTAAGATCTTTATTTCTTATTATTAGGTAATTACAGGCATTTATTTAATAGAAGTTGTCGGGTGGATTATTCGCCTTTGAAAAAGGATGAAATAGACAAATAATTAAGGTGCATCTACAAATTGTTGTGAAATCGGAAGGTCGCGAACGTTAAGAAACTCTTGTATTTCATGACATAAAAAAGAATCATCGTAACTTAACTTATTTGACTTACCTATTACAAAAACTGGATTTAAAAACAGATTCAAGAAGTACGTTTTTTAAAACGTTGAAGAGAGTCTTTTAAGGATTTCAGCAAAGATTCGACTACTTCCTAACTTAAAACGCAACAGAATTGTTTCAAAGTATTATATATACCTGGTTAAGCACCAACATTTGTCCATCGGAGATTGCCACATATTCTCCACTAACAAAAGAAGATGCCCAAGAGTTCCAAAGGTATTTAAACGCAAAAATGAAAATTTAGAAGTAGATTAGTTGCTTTTGTTAATTTTTTTTTGAATTTCTAATAAAAAAATATAAGGTATTTCTAAGATATTGTTGTATTTATTTTAATTAGAATGGTTTTTAATTTTCTCACAAAATCGTCATAAGTTAGTACTTCGAAAACAGTTCGATCTGAACGTGCTTTAGACAATGTTGACATGTCGACACATTGTGTCAAAAAATGATTGACGTTTTTGTTTTTATCTAAATGTCATTGATCAGTCCGGTAAGTGTTGCTAGGCAACACTTCGCCTAGACCGGTAAATCGCATTTACCGGACTCAAATTTTAACGTAATTATGTATATACCGGACAGTATGAAATAAAGATATTTTTCTTTGTTTTTAATTTTTTTTAATATAATATCCATAATGTGAATATTTCGATAAAGCGAACTAGTCCAAAACTTTTTGAGTTCACGTTAGCGCGAGTCTACTGTAGTTTATCCATATACTTATAAACCAATATACTGCTTACAAAATAAAAATAGGTTACAGAGATATACGCCAAAATTTTAATGAAAAAATTTGAATATATCTCAACCATATTCGTATATTAAGGTAAATGTGGAACGAGTTCCCTTGGAAAACATCCGGCCTTTAATTGCATATACATGAGTGAATTTCATATTAATTTCTGATTATACGGGTATGAACGGGCCACAAAGCTTTTATATTACCATAGTCTCTAATAAGACCTGTAATCCGTACTCACATGGAAATAATCAGCGATTATTAGCACGCCTGGCCTTATTCCACGGCCATTTAGGGCCTCGACATGTAAATTCTCGACGGGAAAATTTTATTTTTTAATTTCGGGAGATTAAACATGCGTGTTATACGTATGCTTTGAGGTTTGCCCACGTATTTACATACATTTTGGATTTTTATTTCTACATCTTTATCGTTATTTTTAAAATATTTTTTGGTCCACGGTTTTTAACATATTTTTTAAAATTGATTTTGTTACAGAGGTTACAGTAATGTAAAAGATAAATTAATTTAAAATAATGAATTTTGTTATATAAAAATATTTTTGTAAAAGCATTAAAAAACTGTATTCTTAATACACTGAAAAAAAAAACGTTTCTTTGTCGCTAAGAAAATTTCTTCGTCATTAAGAAATATCGATTTTAAATAGATTCCAGTAAATGAAGAGACAAAGCTGTTAATAAATCTGTACAGTTTTCCCTTGTGGCGCAATATTTAGGTCTTCGGGGATGCTTTCGAGCGAACAAAAGTTTATCAACATAGCCAGGTGGAAAAGGGCTGAAAATGGCCCTTCAAGGCCCGAAAAATGGGTTTCCCGCTAATATCTGCCAAAATATGCGAATTGAAGAATTTTTATTAAGACAAAAAATAAAGGTCGCTTTATAAGCTATAAAAATGGTTCTTATTATTGTTTTCAGAAAAATAGATAGTTTTCGAGATAACGGGACCCAAAGGTCCCCTCATTTTAGCTGCCGCTCTACCGCTAGAATGCCGCTATCTTAATGGATTCACTTATAAACGGGCGGACGAATTGTTCCATTACTTGAGCAATAATGTACATTTTCTAATCATTTAAAGTTCATCAGAACGGAAAAACCCGTCCCTATCATTGCATATGGGTTTGGGTCCATTTTGATTTTTCCAGAAAATTTAAAAAAGCGGTCAAACTTTTTTCACAATATTGGAGAGTATCCCATTAATATATTAATATTTTTTGAAAAACAAAATGGTTTGTTATTACCATTTCTTTTTTATTATGAAACCTTAGCAAGTGTTCAATAATCCCAGAAAATTTCCTTCACTATCTTTCTTGCGTTTTGATAAAAAATTGTTCTGCCCATCTGCATTTTTTAGCCGTTTAGCCACATCTATGTTATGGATTTTTTGATGACCGTTTTTGCGAAAAATATTGGTGTTGCGAAAAAAGTGGTAAGGACCATTTTTGTAGATTCGCATATTTTGGCAGATATTCGCGGGAAACTCATTTTTGGGACTTTGGGGGGCCATTTTCAGCGGGTTCCTCCGTCAGAATCGTGATAAACTTTTTCTCGCTTGAAAGCATCCGCGAATACCTAAGAATCGTGCCTCAAATGAAAACTGTAAAGATTTATTTACAGCTTTGGGTACTTTCAGGTCTTCAGTTACTGGACTAATATATAATAAGAAAAATATTTGTATATTGTAAGAAATAATTTATTTGAATATAGTAAATGTATACTGGGCGTTTTAATATGACATTCTTTAGGAACATCAAAGAAAAATTATTCTATTAATACATATTTATTACGGGATGATGTAAGAAAATGTGACAAACAAAAGCTTGCAAGAATACTTGTACACACTGGCGCCTTTAAAATTTTTATTTGGACACAGCGGAAAAGAAACATTTTTGACCACCGCTGGCTATTACTTGGAAGTGGCTCTGAACTTTAAAACTTTTTTGTTTATAAATATGTTTAAATATTTGGACTAAACTTTTTTTAATGATATTTTGAATAAAACCATGTGTTACTTTTTACTAATTACGTTAAATTATTATTATATTAAAACTTATTTTATAAGCTAGGGACCTGTAAATACGAATTTACGAGTTTTAGCTCTAAGGTAAAAATATACAGGATTTTCTGTTTGACAATCCTAAATACCCATGATTTCTACTTAGAGCGGCAGTTAAATAAAGTACTGTCACCCGTCCGTTGAAAGCAAAAAAATATAATGTCGAAGCACTTCTGAGGAACACCCGGTATAGTATGTATAAGTTTCGTTTACTTTTTGTGAGCATGCTTGATTTTATAAACCGATAGAAAATGTATTTTTAAAATAACTACGATCCAAGACTAGGTGTAAATTAAAATTTCATTGAAGACACAAGCAATTTGCTTGTTTTAAGTCTATATTTCAGCTTGTTTTAAGTCTGCATCATAAGACGAGAGAGAATGATTCCTTAATCCAAAGGAGGACTTTTTCACCGAGACAAGAGAACCATCTTTGCCTAAGTCCTCGAGTCGAGACTAAAGGATGGCTTCCCTCGGATTTCTTGTCTCGCAGCAATATTAATAAAAATTTAGAATTTTTGATATTTTAAAGGATGTAAATTATAAAAGGTTCTTCATTTACAACGGTTTATCAATAAATTGTAAAAATAATATCGCGATGGTTTGATTTCTATTTTAAAGCACCTAAATGACCTCCGCGCCGCGGCTTTCTTGGGTCATTCGGATCCTGGAAGTTAGATTTCTGATGGCATTCCTTATTTCACCAATGGTGCGAATGATGTTGGCCTTTTAGACTCAAAATTTAAGGTAATTCTACAAAAAAATTCAACGGCCTTAAATTACAGAAGCTAGATGACTTGTTAATGTCGTCACCTGGCAGTATACCGTACGGGACCTTTGAACCCTTTATGCAACAAAAGGTGTGTATCGCCGGCAGTATGACGATAGGGCCATCTTGCTGAAACCTTAGGTTTGCGAGGTCTTTACTAAATAAAAAATTAGTTATTATCGTTGGATATCGATCACCATTAACGGGAAGTGCGACTTCTTTTGTCAATTGATATTTTTTTTATTATTAATTGGTAAGGCGTGTATGTGTTCATTTACACTTTTTTGGAATATACTTATGGAACAGATTGTATCTGTGCTTAAGCTTTTAGCAATTTCAATGTTATTGGACACTGACTCTTTTACATAAACCTGAGCAGCAATGGATGACTTCTATTTACCGTGACATTTCAATGTTTCAATGTCAACTCCGGCATTAACGCAAGGAAGGGCGTAAGCTATGGCTAGTATACAACTGTTATTCATGATTTTTAAAAATCATTATGTAAATTTTAATGTATATCTTTAAAAAAATTAGCAAACTCGTCCTTCGAGCTCGTGCTATCAAATATTTTTGCGTAGCCTATATGTAACAGAACTTACGATTAATTGGCTAAATTATTAAATTTAGTGCAAAAGTATAAAGATTTACGAGTTCTTTAATATATATATATATATATATATATATATATATATATATATATATATATATATATATATATATATATATATATATATATATATATATATATATATATTTTATATATATATATATATATATATATATATATATATATATATATATATATATATATATATATATATATATATATATATATATATTTCGTTTGTTAAAACAGGACAAAAAATATATACTTTTTTAGTAAAATCATAAAAATATATATTTTCCCGATTTGATATACCTTTTTTTGTTATTATAAGAAAATCTTAGTGTCTATACAATTTCGCAGGGAAAGGTCTAAGGATGTCCGGTCAGCTACGGAAGTTGAGCCCTGACTCGGCATTCAGGAGGAAATGAGCCAACGGTCAGGGTTTTTGCGAATATATTGTGTTATTATTTGGTTTTGAATATCCAGAAAAAGTATTATATAAAAAAGTCGAAAAACCCAGCCAGGCAATTCTGTGAAAGCTGTATCTAAATTTGTTTGTTCGGCAATAGTTTTGTTTTTTTTAATATTTTTTAGTTTATTCGGACTCTAGACTCTTAACATAACAAAATATTGTTACGTTTTACTAACTTTCCATACGTGGGTCAGACAATTCAAACACTCTGTATAACTTAACAACACTTTATTCACTACTTTACAATATCACAACTTTTTTCAATCCTAACTCTATCACTATTACAATATAACTAACTACGGTTGATTGTGCGGTCTTTATACAGGGTGTCCCAGAAGTAATGGGACACAGAGCAACAGCAGATTCCTTAGATTGGAGTAATGCAATTAACGTAAAGTTGCCTTATTCCAAAGTTAATAATAATTAAGATACAGGATGTCAAACTTTCAATTTTGTTTTTGTTTTTTCATATTAATTTCTTAACTAAATGACATAGCGGCACAAAATTAAGGATTTGAGGGTTCTTTGAGGCGAGAAATTCAAATTCGCCCATGCTTTTAATGTTGCTAGTAAAGGGCGCCAGCTACGGCCTACCGCACTTGTTTTAGATGGCATAATTTTTTTAAGCTTACTTTATTGACCTGTTAATTAAATATAAAGTTACTATAATTTCCTTTGCGTTAAAAATGTGTACCTCATTTAGATCTGTAAGAGCAACTGTTTTCGAGATAAACGCACTTTAAAGGACCCCGCAATTTGTGCCCATCAGCGTGTTAAAAACTATTATTTTTCAAAGTTTGACAACAATTGGCCAAAACCCATTTTCATAGAAAAATTGCTGGGGCTTTTAAAGTGCGTTTTTTCGAAAACAATTTCTCTAAGGAATACATTTTTGACGCAGCGGGAATTAAAGTAACTTCTATTTTAATAAACAGGTCAATATACTAAGCTTAAAAAAAGTTATGCCATCTAAAACAAGTGAGGTAGGCCGTAGCTGGCGCCCTCTACTAGCAACATCAAAAGTATAGAGGATTTTGAATTTCTCGTTTCAAAAAACCCCTAAATTCCCAATTTTGTGCCACTATGTCTCTTAATTAAGAAATTATTACGGAAAAACGAAAACTACATTTAGAGTTTGACACCTTGTATCTTAGTTTTTATTAACTTTGGGATACAAACGTGGCCAAAACACATAGTATGTAAGGCCAAATAGCCCAGATTAAAAAAAAAACTTTGGGATAAGGCAAGTTTGATAAATAGTCATAAGTAAGAAACAGCTTTAAAAAAAAAATAAAAATTGAGGCCCATAGGAAGAAAATACAGAGACAGACGTTTGTTAAAAATGAAAATTTATTTACAACGTCACACATCAACCCCACCTACAATCAGGGCCGTATCTAGGTATGGCCGCGCCCTTGGCGGGGCTTAACATTTGCGTCCTCCCCCACATACCGGGGGATTTGGGGAGAATGGAATACCCCTTAATGGGGGTTTTTCCTCGGAAATTTTACAAATTTAAAGTACAAAAAAGTCACAAAAATTAAGTTGTAGGTTTAAAGTTTTTTGATCCAAAAATTTAGTTTCTTCATAATACCAATTTTGTGGTTGAATTTGTGTCCAATTATATATTTTTTATATGAAAATATTAGCCTACTATTTAAAAAAGTCATGATTCACATAAAACAACTGTCAGTATCTGACTGAAAAAAGTGAAATGTATCTACTATATAATTAACTATACATCCTTATTTGCGGATGATTAAACTTGGAATACATTTTTTCAACAATAAAATCGTAGTAACAATATTTCACTCTAATAAATTATATAATATATGAAACAAAATATTCGATTAAAAACTTATACTCCACGTATTTATATAAACTATTTAAAATCTTTGCTATGGAACATGTAGAAATGTTGAAAATATATATTAGCAGGGCCGCCCCAAAAAAAAAATGTAGAGGGGGTAAAAAAGTTTAAGTCAATTTACTAGTCCAGAATTAATTGAATTAAAAACACATATTATACCACAACTCTAATTTCTAAATAGTAATCATACCCATTCAAATTCCTAGGCGATATTTTAAAATTAAAGTATTTAGGAATAAATTGTTTTATATTAAGTAATTTTTAAATACCCAGGGGGGTCGACGGACATCCTCTGGCCCCCCTGCCGGCGGCCATGTATATTAGCTGTGAAATAAATTTACTGTCTGTTTTATTTCTAAGAGTATATAACACCTCAGAATAAATTTAATTAAAATTTTTCCTAAGCCATTGGTAGTAAAAAGAACTAGTGCTGCCCCCAATTTATCCGAAGCTTAAATATTTAGAAAAATTCAAAGTGTTACATTCTCGCTGAAGGTATCAGGATAAATTGATATTTTATTGATAATTCATACATTTTTTTATTCTTTATATATTAAAAATAATTAAATTAAGTAACTAAGTTAAAAATTTGTTCTAAAATAATTGTTCTGATGGAGTTTATTTATTTGATTAATTGTCCCAATAAATAATAATAATAATAATAATGACTACGGTAATGACAACTGAAAAAAAAATGGCCAATTTTGCGCCCCCCAGGTAGCTGCGCCCTTGGCGGGCGCCCATCTCGCCACCGCCTAAATACGGCTCCGCCTACAATACTGTTTTTATGTTTGGGAAATGACGTTTATTCTTTCAAAAAAGTCTGTTAAAGGAATAGATTAAGTATTTTTATTTATAAACAAACTTGTCAAGTAATGCAATGTTGTCGTTTCTACTTATCCTCAAGAGGTTTTATACTGGGGAAAATTTTAAAAAGCCTTTAAAGCTGTCAAAGCATCTTTAAAGTATTTTGTTAAAAAAAAACTTTAAATACAAAACAAAAATCCACTTTTGATTTCTTTCAACGTTGCCAGAGTCCACCAGATTTGTATGGATACGACCTTCGAGCATATACCTACTAGAGACAGCCTTGTTACTCGGCCGTATGAACAGAAAAATAAGAATAGGTGTGTAACCTTTCTTTATTGCTCCACGTGTTGGATGGCCGTGGAAAGAGGTGTATACCCAGCCGACTAATTATCATGCAGAGAAGTGTTTATACCCTTTCCCGCCTACCAATCAACACGTAAGGTGAGTGAGGCCAAGGGGCAAGACTGCTTCTAGTAGATAAATGCTTCATCGATTCAACTATCCATCTTATCTGTCACTGTAATTTCGATAACTTTAATACTTTTTTTACCAAAATAACATAGTCGTTGTTATCTCTTTCAGTCTTAGGGTCACATACGGTCTTTTTAAATATTCAAATTTGACCAAAATGATAAATGGATTTAGCCTTTAATATCGGCCATCCCATCGTAAGTGACATCGGTGTGCTGATGGCAATATTTACGTCGATTTAGGTTGGCATTACCGGACGATCTATCAGCATACGAGAGTGTTTTTGCAACGGATGTTCTGACTAAAATTTAGTGGACTGGTAGAAAAAAACTAAAATATCAAAACAATTAAATCTTTGAAAATATATAAATAAATGAAACAAATGTCTTTTTTATGTCGGAGTTTTAAAATTACTAATATGTATGTTTGTCTTTAAAAAAATTCTAAATTTAGGGTACGGATCCTATAATCAAAAATAAAACAAAATAGAGATTTTTCCTAAAATACAGTATCGTTTTTGGATTTTTTTCTAATAAATTTACTTTCTAAATAAAAACCAACGCTTTCATTTTTTTAAATGTGGACAAATCCGTATTGGTAAGCAACCAATGTACAGGATTGGCAAGGCAAGGGCTTGGGAGCCAATTTTAATGTAATAGAGTGGGATACATATGGTATGACCCCAGATTAAAAAGAGAACGACAACAATTTCCCCTATCCCACTTCCAATACAACGACCGTCGACGGCGCCTACGATTCGTTAGGATATTGTCGACAGTGTTGTCATTTCCTAAAATATTTATCAGCAATTTCAGAAATATTTTAAAAATCATACATTTTTAAAATGTTTCATTTAAAAAAGTTATGCGCTTAGCAAGAAAAAAGAAACCTGTAAAAAAATATTAGTATTTTAGAATGGTAAAGGATACTTTATTATTTTAATAATAGGTATTTATTATTTTATCGAGCAAGACAACATAAATAGTTTTATTTGCAAATGCTGCAAGAGGAAAGTATACCAGCTGTGCTATGAATTTAAATTTGGTTTCAGGAGGATGGCTGTCCCACTCATAACGCAAAGCCAGTTCAAGAATTTCTCTCAAGGATTTTTCCTGAATGGCTTATTTGTGGCAGAGGTACCATACCGTGGCCGGCAAGGTCAACGAATTTGACTCCTCTTTCTGTGGGAACAATTAACTCATCTAACTAATTTACGGGTATCTACATGAGAGCCTTGTAAATTTAGTTAAGAGCAAAAATATTCGACATTACTAACTCCACTACACCGGAGGTATTGTCGAATGCTAGGACGGAGTTTTATAATCGGCTCGGGTATTGCAAAGCTCTGCAGGGCAATGTCTTCGAGCATGTTTGATTAACATGACCGCATAAAAACAAAAACATTCTTCTAATCTTACGAATAATCGTGAGATCTGGCATCACTGACTAGTGTGCTTGTGTATTGTCACAGTTCGGCCGAGGTACCCTCTTCTTCTTGGGTCGGTAGAAAGGGAATCAGCGGCTGCACGTTTTTTGTCTGTCTTTATTTCGCTTAAGCCTTTGCCTATTAAATTGACATCTCCTTTTATCGCACTGAAAATCTCTGCACCTAAGAAATTGGTTTGCCAGACGTGTATTATAAATTAACTAGTTTCTGGATCGATATCAAGAACTTTTAAGATGTGTTTGAAATGTTATTAATTATTATAATTATTAATTATGTTTTAAACAATTTTACTCACTGTCAGCCTAATGTAAATTTGTATACCTTTACTTTTATTTTTTGGTCTAATTTGACCGGACTAAGAATCAATAAGCAAGTTTTTTTAAAAAAATAGAAAATAATAATATTTTTGAAAATTTTTCTTGCTCTCAATCGACCGTACAGGGTCTTTGATTATATTTGCACGTGGCTTCTGGGGCCTTTATTTTTGAAGACAGAAAAAAATGTTTTAATATAGGCAACTTCAACTTGTATATTATGCGCTACAACGAAAGATCTTTTTCTGATTTCAAATATATATACATTGATAATATTTGGATGAGCCATTTTTGAGATATTTTAGGTTAAATTATTAATAAATTATAAAAAGTTTCATATTAGTATCAAGAAAGCCATGGAAACAATAGAATTGTTATGTTGCTGAATTTGGTGAGGGTATTCTCTGGACCCATAATGTTTATTTTGTAATTAAACATTCCTGCTAAAGTGAAGGAAGACTTGTCGGTAAATATAATTTTATTTAAAAACTTTGCATGTTTTGTTCAGGAAGGTTCTGAACGGACATAAATTTATAAGGATAAAATTTGTAAAATTTCAAGGTTAAATAAATTTTATAATTTGTTTTATTAAGTTCAGATGCCGCATCTGAAATTGATAGTTCAGGATTTTCTAAAATTATTAAAAGTAGTTAGTGCAAGTTCAATAGAAAAAGTATAGTAATTATCCTGAAAAAACGAGAATATCCAAAACCTTGTTTTCATGTCGTGCTGCAGTCCTTTTCTTCATTTTAAAGCTTTTTCGTTTAATAAACTTTCTTACTATGTATTTAATTGTATCTATAAATGGTACCCTTTGTTAAGGATATAATAAGTAATATTCCCTTTGCACTGTCGTCACATTAATATTGTTACCATAAAAAAGACACATAATAGAGATTTTGTGTTCTTCTGGATAGCCCATTGACAAAAAGCAATACAAACTACTTTTAATAGTTAAAATGATAAATTTCAACTTTTTACAATATCAATACGTCAAATTTATTAAAACAATTTTATTGTTTTCATAGCTTTCTTGATACTAGTTTGATTTTTTCTTTCAATTTTTTATATTTTAGCTCCCAAAACTATCGATGGTGGAGTACAGCTAACCCGCGGTTTGTTATCCAGTGTCGGGATCAGTTTTCTTTTAAGACAAATGTGTGGTGCGGAATTTTAGATAATCAACTGATAGGCCCATTTTTCTTCCGGGGTAATATAACGTCGGATGTTTACCTTCATTTTTTGGGAAATCAGTAATCTGACTTTATTAATGGCCTTCCACGTGACATTAGAAATACTTTGTGGTATCAGCATGATGGTGCGCCATGCCATAGTTCTCGAGCTGTTAACGAGTTTCTTCAGGAAATGTTCCAGGGGCGTTGGATAGGAAGATTTTCAGAAATTCATTGGCCGGCGAGGTCACCCGACCTGAATCCACTGGATTACTTCCTTTGGGGATATTTAAAGGAAAAAGTGTATTCTCACCGACCATTTCAAAATATCGATAGCTTAGAAAGGATAATAACCCAGTGTGCTCGAGAAATCCCTCAAGTTGTTTTGAGAAAAGAAAGTGCATTTATTTTATTAAATAAAGACAGATGTGTAGCATCAATATCTGTTAGTTTAAATAATACATGGTTACTTATGCTTGATGCTGAAGTAAATTCAGGTAAACTTAAAATCAATTAACACACCATACCACCCACCTTTCTGGTCTTTTTAAATACTATACATACACCAGTCAAATAACCTATTGTAACTTATGACAAAACGTCATTAAAAGTTCAAAAGCTATCAGAATTTCCTAAGTTTTCAGACCTAAAATTTCTTAAAATTTAGTTTAATTTTTTGTTTTAGTTTCAATCTTGATAACGGTGGCCGACTTGCCACCGAAACGTAGATTAGTATTTGTGATTTTTTGGGTTTTTTGGGGGTTTTCTTCTTTTTTGTTGCAGGCGATCTGCAAGTTCATAGGGGTCCATAGGGCTGGACAGGGTCAGCCCGCATACCCCGGGACCCGGACCAAGAGGGTCCCATTTTCCAAAAAGTAAAAAGGCGAGTAACCCAAATAAAACAAACTAAAATTGAGAAAAGTTGTTTCAAAATTCTCCAAGTTAACAGAAAAATGCATGGAAAAAGAAGGTGGCTATATTAAAATTTGAATTATACTAATTTTCTTTTGTTATAAGTGATACATTAATTTGTTTTATATTAAAGCTTTTACTTTTTATTCCGTTCTGATTTACTGAAATACAAAAATATATATTTTTCGTAGGTGGCTGTGATTTCGTAATTAGATATAAAAATTAATTCTAAATAATTCCTTTAAATAACTTTTCTTTGAATATTGCAAAATAAGGGTACTTTAGTCTTGGATAAATTTTACGTTTTTGTCACTACTCTGTATACTGCTGGTATTTTTAAACTTTTTGCGTAGGGATTTTTAGTTTTTAAATAAGCAGAACTTTTCTACATCAAAATGATTTTGTTTCGACTGTCAGTAAAAAATTTTCCCATATGGCAAGAACTGCGTGGGACACGCTGTATATATTTTATATATATATATATATATATATATATATATATATATATATATTTATATATATTTAAAATCAGAAAAAATAGATCTTTTGTTGTAGCGCATAATATACAGGGTGTTTTATTTAAAAAAGTTGAAGTTGCCTAAATTTTTCCATTTTTTTATTGCGATATTTTTTTACTGGTAATTTTAAAAGATAATATGGAAAAAAAACCTACAACTTTTATATAAAACATTTTTTTCTGTCTCTCTCTTCTCCAGAAGCCACGTAAATATAATCAAAGACCCTGTACAAAGCTATTTCAGATATAACTTAGTCAGGAGTCTCAGTCATAAAATTCTGTACCATACACTCTAAATATGAATCCTGTTAATTCCAAGTCACAAAATTAAAATTAAAACGTATTTGTTAATTTAATGTTTTCGATACCGGAAGAAAAAAAGTCAACTTGCGAAAACTGTATATTAGGATAGGCATTACGTCCGTCAGAAAAACAGCAATATGTGTGATCACCACACGCGGTTTGATGTCAATGCAGAAATAATGACGACTATGGCAAAAGTAATTTTCCCCTTCATTTGCATACTTAATGAAAGTCGCATCGTGTGCCTCGTATGTATACGCCAGGAGCATTCGATTTGTAATATCCGTCATTAGGTATGAAGGTAATTTTAAAAATTGTGATTAATATTTGAAAATACTGATTTACTTATGGTAATGTATTTTTTTAATTACAAAAAGACGATTTTAATTGTACATTAAAAAGTTACAAAAAATGATTGTTAATATACCCAGTGTAAACGGTGGCCTAAATTAGACAATACTTTAAAAAGCTGAAAATTCCTAAATACTTACTACAAAAAAAAATATGTATATATATATATATATATATATATATATATATATATATATATATATATATATATATATATATATATATATATATATATATATATATATATATATATATATATATATATATATATATATATATATATATATATATATATATATATATATATATATATATATAAATAACGTATTGGTTATCAGTTTATAGGTTGGTTTTCAAATACATTAGGATAAAAAACATATACTTAGTCTATTCAAAACGCGGGTCCTGGGTGCCCAAATTCGCTGCAAGTGGAGACTACATTCAGGGTACGTTTTTTGGGTCGCTGATTCCAAATTTCGAGGTCTGGCATCTCGGAAGTTCTGGCATCACCCCTAAAAATACAAAAAACTCCCTTTTTGGGGTTTTTAACGAATATTTCAATCATGTATTAATTTTCCCATAAGACGCGTTAAAAATCAAAAAATTCCAGCGGAAATTTCACGTTGCCTAGACAACGTGGTATTTCCACTTGCTTACAAACACAGAACAATCGAACCTGTTTGTTTGTATTGCCAATTAGAAACGTCAAAATCAGTCAAAATTAATCGATTTGGATGTACACGACGAAGAAATTGATAAAGTAATTAAAAAAACGGTAAAATTTTACTTTACGGACACCACGCCTATTTTTATAAAATTTTGCACACAGTGTTTTTTTGGGGCGCTGATCACGAATCCAAAATTAGTTTTATCTGCCCACCTCTAGTTTTTGAATTATAAGGCCTCCAAGTAAACTTACCTCAAAATTCTCCCTTCTTGAAACTGATTACGAACAAATTGAAACATACACTGATTAGGCACTTATATAGTAAACAAATACACTGAAATTTATAATAATTTATTGTCTATTTTAAGTAAAAATTATCTCAAATGAACCCATTTTTTGTAGGTTGTAAGAAGATATATGATGTATAACTGGTTGCCTGATTCATAATTAAGTTGTAAAGATATAAAAAACTGGATCTATTTGAGTTGTTTTTTACTAAAAATAGGCAATAAACTTTTGTAGCTTTAGTGTATGTTCCATTTTGATGGTAATCTGTTTCAAGAAGGAGGAATTTTGGAAAAATGTCCATTTTGAGGTTAGTCCAATTAGAGGCCTAATAACTCAAAAACCACAGGTTGCCGGAAAAAACTGATTTTAGATTCGTGATCAGCGCCCCAAAAATACCCATATACATATACCAAATACATAAAAATCGGCGTGGTGTCCGTAAAGTAAAATTTTACCAAAAAAACGATTTTAGTTATAGTTTTAATTATGTTGCATGAAATTAAAAATTGTACGACAAAAAAACCATTTTAATAGTAATATAATCCCATATTTCTTCATTCTAGACATATTTTCCCTTAATACCGCTCGTACAAAAAACTAACCAGATAATTTTCATTCAAGCTTGTTATACAAATTCCACTCGTTCTTCGAACTCGTGGAATTATAAATAACGAGCTTTCATGAAAATTATCGGTAACTTTTAAGCACTCGTGGCATTACCCCCCCAAAATCTTATAAAAAACTTATAAAATTTTTTTAGGCTTCTGAAAAATACTCCCAAGGTACGAAAGGTATCTTTTTTGGGTCACTGATTCCAAATTTGGGGGTCCCGAAACACTTGAATCCCTGGAACACCCCTAAAAGGGCAAAAACACTTTTTCTAGAGGTTTTTTAAGAATAATCTTATGAAAAATTTATATAAATTATTTAATATTGATACAAATTTGTATTTTTTTGACATTATATTATTTTGAACCTAAATTACATTTTTGGATAATTTATTTTTGGGTAAAAAGACCCATAATTATCCCTAAAATATGGTACAATTAAAAAAAAGTGCAAACAAAAGAATGTTGTGCTTTTTGCCTAAAATTTTAGATGAATAGCCATTTCACGACCAAAAAAATATTTTCTTCTCCTAATGGATTATAAGTACCCCTCGCACCCCTTTTGGAGGGCTTAGAAAATATTCAATTCGAATTAAAAGTAAAGCAATGAGTTTAAAATAATTTCTCTTCTATTTTTTTTTATTATTCCAAAAAATTTGGTTACAAAAAGTAATCACCCTTTTGACGAAAAAACTACCCCTAAAACATGATAAAATAAAAAGTGGGCAAAAATTAATTTCTTACATTTTTCGATTTAAAAAAAAATAATGCCATTAACAACGAAAATGAATCCATAAAACTCTTTTGAAGGTTAAAAAATATCTAATTTAATGTAAAATAAAAACAATTAGAGTACAATCAACGAACTGAAGGACTAGAATTAACGCAACGCCAGTTTGTAGGCAGGGTGTTTGGTATAGTGATCTGTTTGTTTTTGTTTTGGAAAAACGTAAACAAATTGCCAGATCTCAAAAATCAAAATCAGAAAATTATCTTGAAAATGTAATAAAATTATTTTAAAATATTGGTTTTGTGTTAATATAGGCAACATCGATTTAAATATAAACATTTATTGGAACTGTCATTCTAAGATCCGATTGCACCGGCAACATGGTTTATTTGGACAGCTGCTGTATTCGTTTAATAAGAAATTATATTAAATCAGGTGTTGTACCTCACTTCGATGTCATTTTATCTCTTTCTAGTAGGTTGTATTATTCAATAACACGTTTTGTAAACTGACTTGATCAACAGCAATCGAATTGAGCATCTAAAGTGAATGACATATCTTTTCTGTCACTTCAGATAATAAACAAAAATGGGTTTGTGGCTTTAAAAATATTTTTTTAAAATAAAGAATCATCGATTTATAAAAATGTGATTTATGGTGCAATGCCATAAACATTGAAAAAGTTATTATTTCCGGAGTGATGTTATTTAGTGTGTTTAATCAATGTTGCCATTCAGTGTGTTTACAAGAACTATCCCGCCTTGCCCCCTGAATATATTTATGCCAAACAAGGTTTGTTTACTTTATTTCTATCCAAGAATTCGTTAAATACAATGATTACTATTACATTTTTTTTACTTTTTACTTTATTTTTCGAATAAAAAGCCGTTGAAAATTTAGAAAGGGGTGGAAGAGGTATTTATAATTCCTTATGAAAGGGATTTTTTTTTGGTTGTTTATTTATCCAAATTTAAGGCACAAAGCAAAACATTTTTTTGTTTGCTTTTTTTTTAATTGTACGATATTTAAGGGATGATTGGGGTTAATTTACCTCCAATGAATTACCCGAAAATTTAATTTAGGCTCAAATTAATATAATGTCAAAAAAATACAAATTTGTATTCATATTAAATAATTATTTAAAAAAAAACTTAAAAAGAGTGTTTTTGTCCTTTTAGGGGCGACGCCGGGGTTCAAGGTTTTTGGAACCCTAAAATTCGGAAATAGTGACCAAAAAAAACGTACCCTGGGGGTATTTTCTAGGTGCCTAAAGAGCATTTTCATAAGTTTTTTATAAGATTTTTGTTAAAAAAAACCCTTAAATGGGTGTTTATTGCACTGTTAGGGGTGATGCCAGAATTTCCGAGCGGCGGGACCCCGAAATTCGGAATTAGCGATCCAAAAAACTTACGCTGAAGGTAGTTTTCACGTGCAGCAAAATTGGGCACCCAAGAGCCGCATTTTAAATGAACTAATATTTTATTCAAGCTAAAATAACTTTTAGAAAAAATAAAGTAGATATATATTAAAGGTATATCAAGTAGAAAAAACTTACATAGTTCCATTAAAAATTTAGGAAACATTTTTCCGAAAAATAAAATCTTGAAAGATATTTTAGACAGCATCACATAGGTTTATTTTTAATATAGTGTATGCTACATTAAAATGTGAAACTTGGTTGTGGCTGTGTGCACGTAAGAATTTAGGGAATGAAGAGACTTTATATTTCGTGCAAATTTTATTTAAAAATCCTAGCAGAGAGCTTTCCCTTAAAACCATCATCAGTGCTATCTACAAGCAAGAAATGAACTTTAAAAGTAAATTGAAAAACTGTTAGAATATTTTAAAAGGAAATTGTCAAAAAACTGTATTTTAATGAATTCTTTAAATTTTAAATTTATTTTACGTGAAATTAACCATTAAATATAGTAAATCAAGATGAAGTGATGAATTTAGTAGACTTAGTATGGAAAAGGAATAAGCAAAAGAAAATTTCAAAACTTACTCGTCGTCAAGCAGGAGCCGTAGCAATTTGAGCCAACAAAACATGTAGAGGGCTTTAGTAAAATATCACATTATTACACAAATTAAAATAAAAGTCAAACAACATTAATATTTGTTACATTTTCCCTTATTAAAGGGTGAATTATTAAAAAACTATACCATTTTGTGGAAAGACGAACATGTGATTATGTTAGGTTAAGAAACCAGTTGTACTGACGTATAAAAAAGGATAGACAACCATTTTCAAGGGTATAGAAAAGGATGTACTACTCCGAGGTTATTTGGAATGTGGTTGTTGTTAGGAACTGTAAATTTACTATGTTCAAAGGCTGTGTTAGAGAAATGAAATTAAAATACAATTTTAATTTTATAATAAACTCCTGAATAGGACCGTTATTTGTAGTAAATTATGACAAATGTGAAAAACTTTTTTGAAAAAAGTTCAAGAAATAAAATTGAAAAATTTTATTTTTAAAACTTTTAATATAACTAAGAAATTCCTACCTCTAAACAGGAACACAAATTATAGTAAACTATAAAAAATTGAAAATTTTTTTGTTTAAGAAAACGTTGCAAAGTGAAAAAATGGAAAATTTGAAAAAGAAAAAAGAAAAATTTTATTTTAAAGGCCCCAACTCCTTCTCCAAAGAAGCTCACGAGGTTGGGAAAATTGTAAAGGAGATGTTAGTGGAGTTAGAAAGGAAGCAGTTGCATTGTTTGATATGGGGTTATTATGGTTATAAGGAGGAAATAGCGGAGAAGGAGTGTGAGGTTCTTTGAGACCCCCAGGAATGGAGGCAGGCAGAGTGCAGCAGACAAATGTAAAATCCTCTTTAATTAAATAACTGTTATGTTTGGGTCAAAAAGATTGTTTTAAATTAATTGAATGGCTGTTTAAATTTTTGAAAAGAATATGGAAATCATGTAATATACAAAAGAACAAGGAGGTTGGATCACCCACACATTAAAATGTGTTCACATTTTTTCCTAGAAATTATCTGAAATTAAATTTTATTTTATTTTATATGTATGTACCGGCATAATTTTATTTCGGTTTAAAAATATATATTAAAAAGACTTAAAAATATAAAATATGATTCTACATTTTTAATTAAACGAGATCTATATGAACGAACTTCTGGGAACCCAGCCCGCACGAAAAAAAACCATTCAGGATGAATAAAATTCGGCTAAATTAAAATGATGAATGCCCTTCTCTGTATGTGTGTAATAAACTCTGGTTTAGGAATTATAAATTAACAGTTTGTTAACATGTATACTTTTACACGTTACATTTAAAACACGATACGCTTTCAAAAAGGCATAAAGAACTCTTTCATGCATTGGAACGGGCTAATCAAGTTTGTTTATTAAAACTATTCACCTTTGTATATGTACATTAAAACAAAATAAACAAAGAAAGTTGAATGATTTCAGATAAAATTTAATTTGCAAGGAATACAGTTTTGTATTTGAGTTGCATTACATTATTCAAGTGACAACAAATAATTGTTTTATTTCATTTTAAACCACGGATCTCAAAAATGAACTAGAATATTTACTAGAAATAAATATACACTTAATATCACTTAACACATTTAAGAACTATAAGTTTTTGCAAAAATATAAACCGGCAACAAGATAAAAACACATCACGTCGCCATTTACAATAAATTAACAAATCGAATCCAGCTTATAGTGCTGCCCTCTTTTACCTACAAGTTTATGAACTGAGATTAACTGTTTAAAGCAAGGCTGCTCAACCCCAGACCCGCGGGCCACACTAAAAAAAGATATTAATGGGACAAATTAATATCTATTTGCACTGATGGTGCTCCTGCAATGATTGGAAAAAGAAATGGTTGCGTGGCTTTGTTACAGAATTTCTTAGGTCGAACATTATTTTCGTATCATTGCATTATCCACCAGCCTTGTGTGCAAAGGACATGAAGTGGGGTAATATTATGGATCCAGTAGTACGTTGCGTAAATTATATACGTTTAAAAGCTCTTAAAAGACGTGAATTCAGATTCTTATTTGAAGAAGAAATCAGCGAATATGGAAAGTAACAAATGTACTGTGCTGTAAGATGGCTCTCAAAGGGTAACATGTTAAAACATTTCTCCAACTTGAGAAAACAGGTCTTGCAAGTTTTAGAGGAGAAACGGGCTTTACCATTGGAATCTGATTTACTGAAGAATACATCCTGGTTGAGTGATCTTGCTTTTCTTGTTGACGTTACAAATTACCTTAATATTTTAAATCTCAAATTACAAGGCAAAGAATATTCACTTCCGACTATGTTTAATTTGGTAAGCGGATTCCAGGCAAAATTACATATCTTTTCAATTAATTTGGCCACAGAAAATATTGACCTTTTTCCCACACTAAACAAATTTAAAGAGGAGGTCAATATTGCTACTGTCAATTGTTCTAAATACGAATCTAAAATTAAATGCTTATCACAGTCGTTTAAAAGAAGATTTCGAGACTTTGGCAACAAAAAACAAAATATACAATTTTTTATTAATACTTTCATAATTAGTTTGACTGAAATAGTTAGTTATCCTGCCAATCTTAAGGAACTTGTTGAACTGCAAAATCATGTTTCGTTAAAAAACCTTTTTTGCCGACAGTGTCTCCAAAACCACAAAATTCTTCAGAAGATTATGCAGATTTCTGGAAATTGGTACTAAAAGAAGACTTTCCAGCAATAACTGACCAGGCGTTACAGTTTTTAAGTATTTTTGGTTCAACATATGTTTGTGAAAAAGGTTTTTCAGACCTTAATTTTGGAGCAACATATTTGTGATTTGATGTTACTGTCAACTTCGGATTTGTCGCCTAACAGAGGAAAATTATTAAAAGAAAAAGAATGGCAGAAATCACATTGATTGTAACAACTTACCTTACATTGAGAAGATACATAGTACGTAAGTAATTTTTTTTTAATATTGGGTGTTTATTGTACATGTCCTGAGAGTACCTAACTAAAATAGAAATTGTCAGTGGCCCGCCCTAAATGCCTAAATCCTCCGTTTGGTCCGATGGTTAAAAAGGTGGAGCAGCCTTGGTTTAAAGTATCTTGTCCACCTTGAAAAAGATCAATTTACATTAATATTGTTGTATTTACATAAAAAATCTAAATTAGTCTTACATAACAAATTATAATATAATTTGATTATCGCGAAATAACAAAAAATCTTTATTCCTAAATGTTTTTGGATTTATTTTTTTTATAACTTCATGACATTCAAACAACCGCAATAAATATTTTTTTCTACAAACGTCAGTAAAAGTTTTTAATGCATGTTGTCAGTATCTAATGTCATTATTTGACACTGGTATTAAAAGTAATTACTTTTAGCACTTGTGCTAATAATGATTTACTTTTAACACAGATAATAAGGTACAGAAAGGTAATACTGAGATCAAAATAAATTATTTATTCAAATAAAAGTACAATTACTAAAAATACAGTTAGAATAAGAAACTCCATGGCCAATCTTATTGGTGGTTGTTACACAATTTACTTTGATAAGGAAGCAATGTCATCCACCAAGGTTTTGGACAAAATTTAATTGTAGTAAGATTAGCACCAGAGTCCACCAACAAACTAGCTGAGGAATGTCGGAAGCAATGTCCAGTGTAAAGATGGAAATGAGGCAAATTTAGAAATTTAGCCATTTGGGCAGGCATTTTACCCAATGTGTTGATTCCAACTAGAGTTATGGCACAGTTATTCTTTAAGCATCTTATAAAAACTCTTGAATAATTAATATTCACTGGACGAAGGTCTATGTACTTTTTATAATGGTTCAAGGTACCACTAATTACAAAGGTTCGTTGCACGTTAGTTTTTGTGTCTGGTACATACAATTAGTAAAGTTCCCAAATTTGCCATGTTATTTAATGTCAAATTAGACAGTTCTTCTCGACGACAGGCTCCAAATACACCGAAAATTGCGGCTACTTTTTGCATAAGATATATTTCATCAGGGGCTTCTGCGAGAAATTTGTCGATTTGTTTCTCTTGTCAATATTTTAGACTTTTTCGGTGAATATCCTTTAACCTTTCGCTTTAAAAAGGCAAATAGCTTGTAATATCTGCATATTATGTCCTGATTATTTATGTTCATCATCGACTTTAACATAGAGTAATTTGCCCAGAGCGTAGACGATTTTTATATTTTGGACTTTTCTTCAAAATACACAAGAAGCACTTTTTCACTGGCATTCTGGCCCCTAACATTTTTCTGATCACACCATTTTAAGAAACGATCGTATGTAAATTCGTATTGTTGCTTTGACTTACGGTAATTGTCTCGAAAGTTGCCTCCTCCCGATTTTGCCCAATTTTGGTCTACGGGGTTTTTCAGGGCGCTGAAATTTTTCGGCAACGTTTCGTTTTCGAGATATTCATCATCAAAGTTGAAAATCAAACTAACTTTATTTACACTATTCCTCCTTCATTTTGCACAGAATTCTTGATTTTTACACTACATTGGCACACAATATTTCACAAACACTTTTTAAAAACTTGTTTTTTATATTTAATTTACATCTTTTTTCCATTTAATTGCAAACATTCACTTTCACACGCCCCCAACGTGGCCGCAACCATGTATTCATGTATACACTAGCAAATATGGCTGCTACCTTTGAACTTGAAAGTTCGCAATTTAATGGGAAAAAGGTGTAAAAAAAATAAAAATACAAGGTTTTAAAAGGTGTTTATAAAATATTGTGTGCCACTTGTAAAAATCAAGAATTGTGTACAAAAGAAGGAATATAGTGAAATGAGGTTAGTTTGATTTTCAACTTTGATGATGAATATCTCGAAAACGAAACGTTGCCGAAAAAATATTTTTTCAGATTTGTAATTAGCGCCCCGAAAAATCCCCGTATACCAAATTTGGTCAAAATCGGAGAGAAGGCAACTTTCGAACAATTACCTGACTTACTAGGCAATAATTTAAAAGTAGCATTATTGGCAGCTCTTTCGATTTCCACCGGGAGAAATTGATTTTCTTGATCACTTTCCATCGAACAAAAATTCACGATTATTTGACGTTACTTGTCAACAAAGACAAATTAACAAATTCGATTTTTTTACCTTAGCAACTTATTTTATAGATAAATTACATGAAATTAGATTTTAAAAACAATCACAATGTCGACGATAAAAAAATCATTAATTTGGACTTTTAATGGTGTTTGTAGAAAAAATAGTGTATGATATACGTGCTAAAAGTGATTTTATTTTGTTCGAAGACATAGAACACTTCGCCTTCGTCGTCGTGTTCCAAACTTCCCTTCTCACTTTTAGCACTTATGTCATAAATAACTATTTCTTACATGAGGTACTTAACTAAAATAGATAAATTGCAACAATGTAATCTATTGAACTATATTAGGATCACCATTTTGTCAAAACGATTACCTTATGGAAGTTTGCACGTAACAGTGTTGCCGATGTGATGAATAATTATTATTCTTGGGTATAATTGTTACTTGGGAAGCCTTTACATTTGTAAGTTGATCGTGAAGCCCTTTCTCGATTTCCTTTACGTGTTTCTCTGCATTGCTAGTTTTCAATTGAGTGCTTGGGTCGTTCAGCACCAATAACGTTTTTCTTCTTTGTCTATACATTTTAGCCAAACCTCTTACTGTACCTATCATTTATTTATTATATGCTCCTTTTACATAGAAGTTTGTGCCCAAATAGATCACTTAAATGGTACCAAAAAAGTCACAAATTGACCGTAATATTATGTGCCCAGATTGGCTACACTCACTACAGATACTTTTTTCACCTACTATTAATGGACTAGATCCTGGAATATTGTCTTATTTATTCTCAAGAAAGGCTATTGCATCTGTTCTTTTTACTCCAGTAAGTATTTTTCCCTTGCTTATTTATATTCTAGAACATAACTTTTTCTTCAACTGTCAAGGTATACAGGTCTTTCCTTTTTTATAGTATTTTTTATTAAAAGCATTAAGCTTTTAAAACAAAAATTACGGATAATTTTTTATTACCAATATATCTGAATGACAATAAGTTGAGAGAAAAAAACTTTAATTTATTGAGTAGTAACTCATTATGTCATATACTGAAAAGTTATAACAATATTAATAATGTGCCCAACAGTAATTGTCATGGTCAGCCTTACAATGGAAAAACTTAAACAATTACCAAACTTTAAACCAAATTGACTTTGCCAAACTTTACCCGAACAACTACTGAATAAAACTTCTTTAGTTTATTTTCAGATAAGGTCTGACCTTCTGAACTTCCATCCAAGAAGAATAATACCGAAGCCAAACGCAAAATATAATGAAAATAAATATTCCACTTATTTGCACGTTCCCATTCAATTCTACTTCCGGTCAGTACGAACTTTCATACTTTGAACACAAACCATATAAATGTAAATTACGTATTTGGTCAATGGTGGTAATGCAAAGAATCGAATGAAGTTGAACGCGTTGGACGGTGCATAATGATCTAACAATGGCCACAGGCGCCATATAACTGAGCTCCGAAGTTAGGTTCGACGCGGTAAAAATTTAGCTTAGTTAAGATATATTTTATTTTGTATAATTTAATAGGTATATTTGGAACAATAAAGAACTAAAAATTCGGTTCACTTTGAAGAGAACAAAAATATAAAAAGTAGCAAAGGTTTGATTTGAACTGGCGGCCAATTTTGCTTTTTATAATGTGCCGCTTCCCGCACGTGTCTGTAAAAATAGTCCATATAAAAGGCGGCCGCCAGTTGAAATCAAACCTTTTTAGCTACTTTTTATTTTTCTCTTTAAAAAGCACCGAATTTTTATTCTTGTACTGATGCAACAAGTTGAATCAGTATAATAACGGACGAAAGAGATCTGCCGAACGCTATGGTCAGGGTTGCACCGTTTTCTACCGAATAATAGTTTTTTTAGAAATTCGATTGCCACGATTCTGGCTTTTTTAATTATTATTATTTTACTTTAAACTTAAACAGAATGGATTTGCAAGTGTTACTAACTGCAGAAATAAGTACCGCCTTCAAGCTGCTATTATTTAAAAAAAAGAAAGAGATATCATGTTAATGATATTTTGAGATCCAGGAAAATGTTTGGTAAATATTACACTCTTTTTCCATACACAGAAAAAAACATATTATCAAATAGGGTATTTAGATATTTTTATTTATATTTATTTAAATTGAGATTACCGATTCTTATTTGAAGAAAGCCACCTTAAAAGAAATATTTCAAAATGATTAATACAATTATTTCATATCCTCAGAATATATTTTCACTTTAGAAATACAGTCTAAAGCTAAGACTTTCATAATTTTGGTTTGAACTTCTTTGTTCTTCAGTTTAAAATAACATATAATTTTACTTTGAATTTCAGTTACTTTTAAAATAAAAACTGGTCATTTACAATTAAAATGACATATCATTTAAAGAACGCGTCCTGTATGTTTAATTTGAAACATTTGGATTGCTTAATTTGAGAATATATTTGCAATATAATCTAATTATAAAACTTTTGGAATTCGGAAATTTTCATTTCTAGAAAGTCCACCTACGATGTACCCCGATTGGCACCGGAAACTGGCGGTGCTCGGTTTGCCCGGTCATTCGTGTGATTATAGATCAAGGTGAAGGGTATAGCGAAATTTAATCGGACTGTTCTCGTCTCGTTGCACGTGTTTTTGTTTTGGGTGTTTGTACGATTAAATAATAGGAGTTGAAGACATTTTACAACAGTGGGGATGTGATAGTGTTTTCCAAGCCTTCAAAGGTAAGTATATACACCATTGTTTTATAAAACTGTTATCCAAAAAACCAAGGGTCGATAGATCTCAATTGTCACCAAAACAGGCATTTTTTATTTAAATAAACTTACCTATAGGAGCATACGCTTTTGTTTCGTAACTAAACATGTTTATATAAAATGTTAGATATTAACTGATTAAAAACACTACTAAGTACATTGTATAAACCATTAATATTGCTACAGGCTACAGAATATGAGTACAGAGTGTGATAAAATTCAGTATACCTAACAAACAATACTACTACATAATAAAGTGTATATTTTTAGGCATTATTTTTAAAATAAAAATTTCTTATTTATCTATTCAAAAAATCTTAAATGGAATTGAAAGGCATTGGCGCGCGTTACATTTTTAAAACTTGCCAGGTAGGAATATGGGTAAATAAAATTGACTAAAGCTATTCTAAGCAAACTGCTTTTAGTTAAGTATATTATTTTAAAACTTTGACTCCCTGTAGCCTGTAGGTACCCCAAACTGCACTGAAAAAAATTCATACAAATAAAATTTATAATAATAATACATATTATGTATCTTGCTTTCTATATATTGTATAAGCCTGAGTATCTTTACCTTTTTAGTTAAATTTTTAGGAGTACCTAGTAAAACCTAGTATACGATTTAAGAGACAGTTTTTTGAATTAATTATATTTGAAACACTTTGTACTTGTAGTTTGTCGCCCCTGTATAAGTATAGAGTTAATTTACTTTTAAATTAAATTTTAACATGCATTTTATTTATATTTTATTTTTATTTATCTGTATGTTGGTATAGAAATCTGATATACCCACCTATTTACTTATTACAGAAAACATGTGTTGCTTAATATTTCAATTTTAGCATTTCAAATGTTTATTTTATTTTTTTAGAAAATGTCATAGGAAGACCAGGTGCCAGAGTTGTCCGAAGGCCTTCTTAAAGAACTAATCCCGTTGGTTGGGCCTCGAATGGCTCTTCAAAGAAAAATAGCTGAATTGATTTTTATTTCGTTATGAACTTGAGAACAAGACTGTTTTTTTTCAAGAAAGTAGAACTTAAATTTAATTCTTCTATAATGAAAATTATATTTTGTTATTTAACAGATTTTTAAAAAGCTTCAGCAAGATATTTTTTTAATAAACGTTAAGATTTTTTACCTGTTGTTTTTTGTAGTTGTCAGTGAAACCTGTTATAATTATAATGGACTTTTTAACACAGCAGAAAAAACTTTTAAGTATCCTATATTAATGGTTTGCTAAACGTAATAATGGTTTTATCATTTTGAAAAAGTAACCCTATATTTTTTTTCAATTTAATGAAAGTAACGTTGTTTAGGTCAACAGTGTTAAGGTCATATACAACATTATTTTACTAAAATTGGCTGAATACGGAAAAAAATCCGGTCCGTTAAAAAAAAGAATGTGTTCAGTTATTAGTGCAGCGTTCTTTTTTAAACTATTATACAGGGTGTAACAAATTCGAGTGTATCATGGGGATTTTAAAAAACCGTAAGAGATACAAGGTTGGTTAAATTGGTAAGTTTTTTCACTTCCCTCAAAATGCCTTTTAAAAATTGAAATTTTTTCCAATAGTTCCAGAGATATACAAAAAAAATAAAATTTTAAAAAATTGATTTTTTTTTTCAACCTTTTTTAATCGATTTTAAAATTAATAACACATTTACATACCACTTTATTTCCGCTAAAATTATTTTTTTTTGGTTTGCCATTCAACGTTTAATGTTATGACGACCATCATCAACTTTTTTTTTCTTGGGGACGCCATTTGGATTTTTTTTATTTTTGACTTTCTTATTGAATGACCTATTCAACGATGTGCGCTTTCATACCCAGATTTGGGTTGGGTACTTAGCTAAAGAAGTAATGAGAGGAAAGAGACCCCATATGGCGTACACAAAAAAAAATTTTATGATGGTCGCGCAAACGTTGAATGGCAATCCAAAAACCTTATATTTAGCGGAAATAATCTATGTAATGTTTATTTTTTTAAAATCTTAATAAATAAGAGAAAAAAAAATAATTTTAAAAATTTTTGGGTTTTTTCCGTTTTCTTTGGAACTATTGGGAAAACGGACACTTTTTAAACGGCTTTTTTGAGAAATTTTTCCTTTAACCACTTTATTCCAGGTTCCCCAAGACCCCCTGGATCACTCAATTTTTCCCCCTTACATTTTTAGTTCTGAAATTTGTAAGCATATAACCGAAATTTAAAATTAAATTTGGTTAATATTTTATTTTAATATTGAAAAATATCACTAAATAAAACAAAACCTCTTATAAAAAAATTTGCTAAATAAAACCAAATTTTAAAATATTTAATTTAGTATATCATATTCTTAGAAATACAAATTGTAGCTCAGATTTAAATACGATATTTTATTTTAAATGGGGGAATTTTGCTTTGAGAAGTTTTTTTTTAAATTTTAAACATACTAACATTTCCAATTAACTTTTCAGATTCGGTAGAATCTTCAATATAAAAAAATCATATATTTTTTTCAAAGAAACTTTCGACTTATGTACTCTGATATCCTCATCTAAATCTTTATAGTAACAATTTTATTCAATTGTGCATAAAAAAAAATCTTTCATATGTTACAAATAACGATTTTTTAATTTAACAAATTTAAATGAAGATTTTAAATTCTCAAATTAAAACCATATAAAAACTTGGGGGGTATCAAAACTAAGATATACTAATATTATTATGCTTAAATTTAGTATTTCTTTTTCCTTGGTTAAGAACGCCGGAACAATTTCTTTGAATGTTTAGAATGGTAATGAAATTTTCCATTTGAAGGAACTCGGTTTAATTAAAAAACAGTCAAATTTTCTAAAAACTCTTCAGATAAAAGGCTAACTAACCAACTAATTAATTTTTTCGGAAAGGGAAAATTTTTTCAACCTCTTTAAAATCGGTCAAATACTATCGACAAAAACAAATCAATTTGAATTTGTCCGATGTGCTACTCGGTGCTACTCTGACCGCGGCCTATGAATGAAAATTCGGTTTTCTTTAAAAAGAAAAAAATCATAAAAGGTACATATCTAAAAGGTTTGATTTTAATAGGCGGCCGCTTTTGCTTTTTATAATGTGCCGCTTCCCGCACATGTCTGTAAAAATACGGATCTCATTTTAAAAAAATAAAAAAATTCCCTCGATCCCTTTAAAAAGGGATGTTACCTGGATTCGATTCCAAAAAATAATTTCTACTAATTTTTACCCTTTTTGGGGTTTTTTTATTTAAAAGTGTAATTTAATATATATTTTTTTCATTTTCAGGTATGTTCCAGTTTAACTCATTTGATAACCGCGTTGTTAAAACTATTTTAAGCAGGTAAGAAAAACCATTTTAGTACTTTTTGAGTTTTTCTGCAATTTAACGTTTAAAAAAAAAAAAAAAAAACTTTTAATACAAAGCAATTTATAGCCTTTTTAAAATATATCAAAATTAAAAATATGATGTCCGGGTTTTTAAAGGGCACAGTGGAGCTCAAAACAAGTCAAAAAAATTTATATGGCATATGGTTAAAAATTGACGTTTTTTCTAAAATGTCAAAAAAAATCTTTGAAAACGGTTTTTCTGAAAACCAACAATTTTTTGTCAAACCTTATCAGTAGATTCATTTGTTAAAAAAATAACTAAGTTTAAATGTTTCAGATACAAATAAAAAAAATATAATAAATTTCCCAATATTTTTTTCAGTTAAAAAAATTTAAAAAAAAATTGGCCAAAAAATCCCAAAGTTTATGTTAGTTCGTGAATAAAGTCGGTTGTACATATGTTTTTGGTTTTTCGACTTGTTTTGAGCTCCACTATCGCCCATTAAAATCGTGAGCATTATACTTTCTATACCCGTATAACACCAAAAGAGACTAGTAGGTATCTATTAGGCTAGCTAAACATATTATTAGAATTCAACAAAAAAGCATTTACTTAACTGATTTGTTTGCTATGTTTAACGGAAAATTTGTTTTTTCTATTTTATTTAAAAAATTTTAGAGAGCCTCGCTAAATAAAGCGTTTTTAATTATAGTTTAATAAATTTGGTATACTTAAAAGAAATCACCTTATAACTAACTTTTATAACAGTAATAGAAATGGGTCTAAGATGTTGTCAAATGCCTTTTATCTCAAAGTGTGCCTACATGAACTACGCCGAGTAATTTATTTGCGGACGAAACCTCGAAACAAACAGAAATAGCCGAAATTACCGGCCAAGATAGGACAAGTACGGCCGAATCCCCAGAAGCCAAGACCTCTTGTTTTCCTTAAGACAATAAGGCAACACAGATAAGTCGAGGGGTGGTCGAAACGGCTGCTAACCACAAAACAACCCCTTCATCCTTCATATCAGATCCGGCCGAAGGATTTCGGAAACTTGTCGAACTACGAACGCATAGTTGACATAAGAATACAGTGGGTCGAAATGATTAACTTAAGTAACTGTCCACTGCGGTAAAACAAATTATAATTTACTTTTTTAAGTTTGACAAACAAAATTTTAAAATTCGATTTAGAAGCTATAAGAGTCCATTCACCCCGGGAAAATTTTTATTTATTTATTTATTTATTTATTCACAGTACAGTACACTACAGGGATAAATCCCTAAATGGTGCAAAAATTAATATAAAAAAGAAATAACAAACAAAACATAAAAAACTTAAAATACATACAAAATAAAAAAGCTTACCATACTTGTAACTGCACTACATACAATAGTTGCTAAAATATTACAAGAAGATAAAGTTTACATAGCAGGAAACTCAAAAAATACATATCAACACAAATCACAGCAGTCCCATTTAAGTAAATACTCGATTAAGGGTTTAAAATTTAATCTTAAATCAGACGTCGCCAAACCTTAGCAATCTCTTTAAAAATACAGACCAATATTGAAGATGTCACAATTTACAATAAATTTGTTATAATTTTGACACATGCGGTCAATAAACGTGTTTTGACCATAATTGGTCCTATGTCCTTTCACGAAGAAGAGGGAGGTGTGACGAGTTCGACGCCTGGGGACCAAGAAATCCACCATACTCAGCAGATCACTACAGTGAATCATCCCATTAACCAGTTTATAAAGAAACAAGAGGAGGCTTGTCTACGTCTATTCTCCAGCGTCTGCATACCACACAGAAGCAATCTAGTTTCATGGCAGACTCTTGATATGGAAAACGATATTTAAATAACAAATATTTAATGAATTTATGTTGTACTTTTCAACCTATCGATATGGCAAACATAACGGGGCTGCCAGATAACTGAGCAATTTTCGAGTACACTTCTTACCAAGCAGTTATAAGTGGCATAATGGCCCTTATGCAGGTGAAGTGTCGGGAATTTCTCTTAATGAAGCCCAACATTCTGAATGCTCTGCATACGATTGTGTCGATATGAAGGTTAAACGATAAGCCTTCGTCAAAAATTACACCCAAGTCATTCACTGTGGAAGAAGTTTTAGGATTGAGTCACCAATTTTATAGACATTATGGGTGGGTGCAAGAGATTTTGTGTGGTAATAGTACATTTCGCAATATTAAGGGGAAAAAGAATTCCTTCACACCATTTTATAAATCGATTTAAATCGGATTGTAAAGCATAACTATCGGCAGTGTCGGAGGTGCACTTGGATGAAAATTGGATCCAATTTGGGGTTCGGGGCATAATGTTTTTCTTAAAAACGGTTTAAGTTATCGATAATTTTTAAAAACTATATAAAAGCCAACACTTAAATCTAGGCTTCTGCTGTAATTGTTTTTTAATTTGGCTTTAGTTTTTAATATTTCCTTGAGTGAAAGTCACCCTAAAATCGGTTATGTTTACAGCAGCAGCATATATTATTTCCTTACCTTTAAAATGGTGTGTAATTTATGTCATTTAAGTAAAAAATAGTTACCGAGAAACGTTATCTCCTGTAGGCTTGCAATCGGAAACAACATCGCATCGATACACCGAATTTGGAAGAACCTAAATAAAATATAATAATTTTAATGAGGCTATACAAAAATTGTGGTAATGGGAGTTTGTTAGTCTTCGCCCACCGTCTCCGCGTCCTTTCGCCCGACCCCTAAGGTGTAGCGTAAATGCACTTATAAGTACGTTTATATTGTTAGCTTATAGCTGGATTGTGTGAAAACAGCATTGTAAAAATGGCATGAAAAACCTCATTTAAACTCGCTTTTAACAGCCGTTTGCACTAGTGATACTTAGGTCAACCTTAACTTTAAGTGATACCTAAGTGTAAGATTTCATTTGCACAACAGACACTTAACGGTTAACTGTCACTTAAAACTAAAACTAAGTTAAGCCGAAGATTTCTTTGGCTTAAGTAACACTTTTGTTTTATAACCTCAAAAATAAAAAGTTTTATTGTTTTGGTGGTAAAAGCGTTAAATTATTTGTATTGTGTTTGTGAGTTTTCAAAATTAATTTAAATAAATATTTTAAATAATGACCTAAACTTTTTTTAAAGGTTGAAGTTCTGTAATTGAGAAAATGCATTCTGAAAACTTTACTATATAGAAACTTTGTTGTCCAGTGCATTTTGTTTGTTAATTTTACCGTTTTCGAGTAAATAAATCAGAAATCAAATGCATGTCAACAATACAAAGTCAGCATTCAATACAATGATAGCATGGAAAAACCATTATGGGTGCAAATTTTAACCCTTTCCAGTGAAAGATTATTATAAATTTTGTTGGAAGAAAGCCTTGGAAAATCAACAACTATCTCAAATTTTATACATATTTATTTCATTTACATTTATAAAATAAAATAATCTAATTTCTTTTCCTTATTATTTAATAGCCCGGAAAGTTAAAAAGTTTAGGCCTTTTTTTATTTTTATCCAAAAGTCCGTCTGCAAAATTTTTGCAATGTTAAAGAAACAACTTGAATATTTTTTTGTTATTTTATTTTTATCATATTGAAGCGGAGTCTTTTCTATTATTGCTTATCATTGTGAATTAAATTAAATAAAAGAGTTTTGGCCCCTAATGAAAAATTGAGCCCTTTTTCTATTTTCTTTTTCTCGGTTGCCGCTACTCATTATAAATGCGCGACAAATAATTAAAATTAACAAATAAAAACCTACTTTTAATAAATGAACTGTAAAAATAATTTGAACTTTTGGGGAACAAAACTTTAATTTTCTGTCAAATTGTCTCCTTCTTCTTTACTAATAATGCGGCTCTAGTTACCAAATATCAAAACTGGACAATTTTTACAATGTTGCCAAGCATTTTTAATACTTAACTAAAAAAATAATAAAGTGTAACTTGTGCAAAGCTATTAGTCGTTAAGGTCAACCTTAATACTAAGTGCTAGTTAGTTATTGTGAACTTTTAAGAGTTAGTGGTGCAAACCGCCGTAAGTGGTTTAAATTATTCAAGCCAAGTCTTAAAATAAGTGAGAGTAGTGGTAAATAAATAACTGTCTAACTATAGCTGATTCTTTTTAAAAATCATCAGTGCCAATTATCAACTTCCTTACGTACATGATTTTTGACATTTTTAGCTAAAATTAAGGAAAATATAATTATAAAAACACAATGGATAAAATTTAAAACAAGCCAAGAACCTTACGGGTTAACAATAAAATAGAAAATGCACATATATAAAAAGTGAGGTTAAATTTCTGTTTGCTGTCTGAGTCTGTAAAACTGGATAAAAAAGTCGTGCATAAATATATCACTTGCTTAAATAGGCCTAAACGTGTTAAAAATAACATCAATCACATGTTTTTTATTAACTTGCTATTCTTGTGGGCATTTTTAACCGCACATTGTACCATACTGGGTAAAAAAATAGGACGGAGCAAAAACCTATTCAAAATCGCATTAATTATGAGAGACATTGGCAGAAAATAACATCCGTCGAAAATTCTATTTGTCACAATTGGTCATAAATATTAGTCCACTAGCTGAAGACCTGAAAGTACCCAAAGCTGTAAATAAATCTGTACAGTTTTCATTTGTGGCGCAATTCTTGGGTCTTTGCGGATGCGTTCGAGCGAGAAAAAAATTATCTCGATTCTGAAGTGGGAACCCGCTGAAAATGGCCTCCCAAAGTCCCAAAAATGAGTTTCCCGCGAATATCTGCCAAAATATGCAAATTAGAGAATTTTTGTTCAGACACAGAATGAAGATCACCTCGAAATCTACAAAAATTGTCCCTACCATTTTTTTCGCAACACCAATGTTTTTCGCAAAAACTGCCGTCGAAAAACCCATAACAATTCACGCTGGATAGATGTGGCTAAACGGCTAAAAAATACAGATGGGCAAAACAATTTTTTGTTAAAACGCAAAAAAGATGGTGAAGGAAATTTTTTGGGAACATTGAACACTGGCTGAGGTCTCATTATAAAAAAGAAATGTTAATAACAAACCATTTTTTCAAAAAATATTAATAAATTAATGAAATACTCTCGAAATATTGTGAAAAAAATAACTTTGACCGCTTTTTTTAACATTCCAGAAAAATCAAAATGGACCCAAACTCATATGCAAAGGTACGGGGTTTCCCATTGATGAACTTTGAATGAGTAAAAAATATACATTATTTTCCGAGTAATGGCACAATTCGTCCGCCCGCTTATAAGTGAATCCATGAAGATAGCGGCATTCTAGCGGTAGAGCGGCAGCGGAAATGAGGGAACTTTTGGGTCCTGTTATCTCAAAAACTATCGGTTTTAAAAAAAACTACTATGACTATTTTTGTAGACTACAAGGCGATCTTTATTTTTTGTTCAAACATAAATTTTCCAATTCGCATATTTTGGCAGATATTAGCGGAAAACCCATTTTTCGGGTCTTAAGGGGCCATTTTCAGCCCTTTCCCACCTGTTAATGTTGATAAACTTTTTTTTGCTTGAAAGCATCCCCAAAGACCTAAGAATTGCGCCACAAGGGAAAACTGTACAGATTTATTTACAGTTTTGTCCCTTCATTTACTGGAATATATGACATATACCAAAAATTATATCTGCCAACAAAAAAATATTTCGAATATGGTATGATAACTGTCAACTGTTAATCGATTCTGGTTTTTACATATTTTATGTTTCTAATATTTCTATTTTTGTGTTTTTAAGATATGTATTGCTTTTAATAAACTTTTAACTCCTTCAATGTAATAAAATCAGGACGTCTCCCAACAGCCTTGATACAAAATTTTGTTTATTTTAAAAGTAGTGTTAATATGTTTAACCTTAAATTCCTCCAACGTATGCAGGGTCTGTTACTGAATTGTCCGAATTCAATACTTCTTTCAGACAAGAGCCTAAATAAAATGTATTTATATTTGTTCCATTAACATGATTCTTGCTAATTTGAACTCCTTAAGTATTTCTTTTGCGTACGCCTATGGTAATTATAAACATTTTGTTAACGTACGCCCAATGGTTGTTCTAAGTTTATTCCAATTTGGTTAGCGTGTATTAAAAATATTTTTCTCCTATTTTGACTCCCTAAAAACCGCTAACGTACGCCAATGACTCGAAATATTTTCTGGAATTTGAGCAGTATACCAATTGACTTATTTATAGTACTTGATTGGCATGTTAAAGTTTTTTGCTGAATTTGTGGCACTTATGAGGGTGGTTAGATAAGCAAAAACATTTTGTTTATTAATATCTTACAATTTTTTTATTTGTTCAATAGATTTTTGTTTATTGTCAGCAAAGAATAAGAATAAATACTTCTCTCTAAAGCATTTGTGCCAATGTTAAAATCGAGATTATTTTTGCTAATTGAATTTAAGTAATAACTGACAGATAACATTGTTTTGGGCCACTGTGTGGGCGGTAAAGTGGCCAAATGACATCCTGCCGGCCACACAGATTACTTGCGGTAACATTCTTAAGATAAATAACCATATCGCTCCTTCCATCCAGTCCCAAGACGCACTAATGACCAAACAATACTACCAACTGGCTGTGGAAAGGTCCCTAGATACGTGATAGAGACTTCTCCGAAGTAATGACAACCTAACTTTCAGATAAGAGCAGTCGATAATAAAAATAATTTTATGGGGACGTTAATAAAGGGAAATATTGTTCTTTTGATTTGTTAAGAAACGAGAGTGGTTTTTGGCTATTTCAGTGTTTGTGAGTTATAATGGACTTATTAATGGGTTGCAGGATTAAATAGAATAGATTTTTATCGTTACCTTATTGGTGTTTAAAGGAAAGATTTCCTTTTTCAAATAATATTATTTTTCGGACATCAAAAAAATTTTTTTCAACTACACTGTAAGTTTAAGTAACGTCATTTATTGTGTTTACGTTCCTTAAAAAGCAGCATGGTAAAGCACATCCAAACTGTGCGCCGCTTCACCAAATGGTGGGTATAGTACATTATATTATCAATTATCATAGTCTCTGCGAAGTAATTATTATAAAAGCAAAACTATAATTTTATTTAAATGTTTAGTGTATTTTATAAATTTTTTCGTTATTATACAGTGGTGGGGAATGTATGGGGATCTTGGAAACCACGATAGATAGAAAATCGGTTAAATGGGAAAAGTTTTGGACAATTATGTTAGTAAGCTAATTCCGTTTATTACATAGTTTTATCTATTCAGGTTTTTGAATAAATTTAAAAAAACCTGAAACATGCATTTTCGAAAATCGGCCATATTTTTTTATTAGTGAAAATTTTTCAAATCTGTAGAAACTTCTTCAAAGCAACTTTTTTGTAGAATATGACCGAGTAGTCAATTTTATTTTCTACGTTTCGGGTTTTTAGAATCATCATCAACTTTATTTTTTATATGGGCGCCATATTGATTTTTTCGCACCAAATAGTGTTTTTATTCTGATTTCAACAATGTTATAGTTTTGGGGTTTATAACCTCATGTACTTCAAAAAACAAATATTTTCTCAGTTGGCCTTGATTTCGGCGACTGTCATCTAGCGTCATTAGCAGCAGAAGAAATGTTAATATAGCTGCGAAAACGTATTTCGACAATTTTCCAGAAAGGCAGCATCCTAAACTAACATACTTTCGAAAACTGGTTACAAATTTGCTTGAATTCAGAAGTTTTAAAAAACCACGACCTAAGAAGTACGTTGAAGAAAATCAACAACGAGATGCTGCAGTTAACCAACATTTTAAAGAAAATCCAACATCTTCAGCCAGGGATGTTGATAGAGAATTCCACATACCTAAGTCAACCATTCATAGGGAAGTTAGGACTATTTAAAAAAATATCGTTAATTATGTTGAGAGAAATGGACAACATTTTGAATTTTAGGTCGTTATTTTACATCTTCATTTTACTAGGAATATTAGTTTAGCCACTTTTCATTGTTTTTGTTTTCACTTGTTTTAATTAACTTGTTAAGTGTAGTTTTGTTGTAGCACGGTATTAACGTTATAGCTATGTTCGCAAATCCATTTTTGTAAAATGTCTGTTCAGCTTATCTATTTTGCCAATTACTAATATTTTATTGTTTACAAAAAGACGTTCGCCGAAATCAAGGCCAACTGAGAAAATATTTCTTTTTAAAATAAATGAGGTTATAAACTCTTAAATTATAACATGTTATACATTGTTAAAATCAGAATAAAAATCACTATTTGGCTGGAAAAAACCAATATGGCGTCCATATGAAAAAAAAAAGTTGATGATGATTCAAAAAACCCAGAAACGTAGAAAATAAAAATTGAACTGGTCATATTCTACAAAAAAATTTCACTAATAAAAAAAATATAAACCCCGAATAGATAAAACCATTAGAAAAGGATTAGCTTATTAACATAATTGTCCAAAACTTTCCCCATTTAACCGATTTTCTATCTATCGTGGTTTCCAAGATCCCCATACATTCCTCACCATTTGGGACACACTGTATAGGTAAAAAACATCTTTTGTTTGCATCTTATATTTTAAAAAACATATTTTTCTTTTTTGTTATGTCAACCCTACCCATATTAACAGCCGTTTTCAGGCCGAAAATAAGATGTAATCAAATCAGTAATTTCTATTGATCTACCCTGATATTCCCTTTTTTAAAAAAACTTCATCTACAAAAGTAGGAGAAGGCTTTAAACAAACCTTGTTTGGCATAAACTATTAAGGGGGAAAAGGAGGGAATAGCAACCTTGATTAAACACACAAATAACATCACTCCGGAAATAATAACTTTTTCAATGTTTATGGCATTGTACCATAAACACATTTTTATAAATCGATGATTCTTTATTTTAAACCCACAAGCCCATTTTTGTTTATTATCTGAAGTGACAGAAAATATATGTCATTCACTTTAGATGGTCAATTCATTGTGTTGATCAAGTCAGTTTACAAAACGTGTTATTGAATAATACAACCTACTAGAAGGGATAAAATGACATCAAAGTGCCCAGCTGACCAAATAAACCATGTGGGGTAATCGAATCTTGGAATGACAGTTCCAATAAATGTTTATATTTAAATCGATGTTGCCATATTAACACAAAAACCAATTTTTTTAAAAATTTTATTACATTATCAAGATAATTTCCCGATTTTGTTTTTTGAGATCTGGCATTTTGTTTCTTTTTTCTAAAACAAAGACAAACAGATCACTATACCAAACACCCTGCCTACAAACTGGCGTTGCGTTAATTTAGTCCTTGAGTTCTTGCCACGAGCAAATGTGTTTACCCACAATTTTCACAAATTTTTATATAATTTATTAATTTTTTTATTTATTACCTATTATACAGTATATCCGAATGCGTTAACAAAAAGGGCAAATGGCCCAAAAAATTGAAAAAATACAAAAACAATTTATTCTTGATAAAAAAAATTGCCTGTCGAAAAAAAATATGAACTCCATGATAAAATAGATTCTTTTTATGCAGGGCGTCTCAAAAATGCAAAAACATAATATTAAACAAGAGCAACCAGTTGTTTTTTGGCCTTCTAACGTAAAATGATAAATTTACGTCTAATCCTAATTCGAACTTACTGAAGAAAATTTTGAAAATAAAAACAGCATTTTTGAAAATACCGATTTAACTATTTTCATATAATGACTTTTATACCTGTACATTATTACCTGTTGTTGTAGTTGTTAGTCAGTGTCAAAAATATTCTTTAAAAGTTACCGTAGAAAAAAAATTTTTTATAGTACAATGCTATGGAAGTGGTCGGTGCTCTTATCGCTATGTAGTGGAAGAATTCCAATGCAATGTTTCTGGCGTGAACCTTTTGAAAGTTGGTGTTCCAAACTGGTGAATGATTTAAAAAAAAACCGGATCAGTTTTTGCCATTTAAAAACAATATTATTAAGAAGATGCCTGAACAGTTTTAATGTTGCAATCTGTAAATAAAAAACCATAGCTTTCCTTAAGAAACTGAGTTAAGCATTTAAAGGTGGTACAAAAACTACTATTCCATATTAAAAAAATTAAATTTTTTCCCTTACATGCCTCTTTCAAAGAAACTTTGGAAGTGGGCATGAAGCTAAAAGGCTAGATTTATGTTTATGGGTTGAAAATGAGATTTTTAAACGTCAATATAATTAGGCGTGCGATGAAACCATTATCGGTTGAAGAGATTCTAGCCATTTTTATCACATTAGGGCAGTTGAAGAAGTGTAATGAATGGGGGGGGGGTTTTTAAACTATGACTTTTGAGTATTATGTTTCGTCCATTATGAATTTATTTTTATAATTATTTGGTAATGTAAAGGTAATAATCAAGTAAAAGTAGTAAATTGCGTACTTGCAAAAATGTTTTTTTTTTAATTTTTCATAAATTAAAATTTTCTTGAGTAACCTTGAAATCAGGTTGGAAGTAAATTGGGAGCAAGTTTTTTATTTATCATTTCATGTTAAAAGGCCAAAAAATGACTGTTTGCACTGGTTGAAATTTATGATTTTGCATTTTTTAGACGCCCTGTATAATAGGATTTTTTCTTGTTATCGTAGCTAACTTCAACTCCCGATAAGTAAAAAAACTCGATATCCTAAAATTTTTACTTTCCCTGAGCTTTAGCTTATATATATATATATATATATATATATATATATATATATAATATAATATATATATATATATATATATATATATATATATATATATATATATATATATATATATAAAAGTAAGCGCAGAGCACTGGAACATAGGACGATCCTAGACGATTTTGGATGTACCTAAAACGCCACGCATTGCTTATCGATCAATAATTTTTCACAAACAATTCAATACGTTTATTTTAAATAGTTCTTTAGTATCAAACGCTCGACGCAATAGTTGTACTGTGTCGATTATCTGCGACCAAAAAGTTTTTTTTTTTAATAATAGTTATTAATAATGGATGTTTATGAACTGGATTTTAAAATTTATTTCTCCGGCCACTCCCCGATTTCCACTACCGGTCATTAAAAACTTTCTGACATTTGGTTGTTTAACTCCAAGAAAACAAAATATGATAGTGCCTCAGAAAAACAACAAAGGAAAATGAAAGAAATTTGGTAGTGGCGTGTTATTAAAAATCCTACAGTTTCCATTAATCAATAGGTTAATTTGAGCAGAAGATCAGTGGAAAGAGTGCTGAAAAAATTGATACCGATCAAAGTAAGAAAAACCAATGAAATTTTCCCTTGTGATTTTTGACGAAAATTTTTTAAACTGTAATGGAAAGAAAAAAACAATGAAAATTTTATAAAAACATTGTTTTTACTGATAAGAATTTTCACTTTATGGTCTCACCCAACGATTTTTTCTCTGAGGTCACGTAAAATCATAAATTTTGGTTTCCAGGAGAATAGAGCTAATAAAATCTACAAGGATTCAATTACAAATTTTTGGGGAGAATTTAGGATTATTACCCTTAACATTCTAACATGTCGGAAGGCGTTTTTTGACAATCTTGGTTACTTTTGGCTAAAAAAGGGGTGGTTTTTTGATCATCTTTGATAACTTGAAAAAGTTTTTTTTTTTTTTATTCTATGAATGCACATTAAATTATTTTCTTAAAAAACATCTTCTATTCCATTAATTATTTTATTTTATTGGAAAAACTGTTTGGTTTTTACAGCAAACGTTGCGGTCTCAAGCAACTAATTTTAAATTTTGACTGATAAGAAATCACATCGAAGTCGGTTGATACTAGCTAGCTCCTGCTACTTGCCTATAAACACCATCCACTTCTGAAAATAAAAACGTACCACACAACTAAACTGGGCAGATAAATTTTCCAATTTACAGCCTCCCCACCAGTCCTAACCAAAAATGCCCCGTGAGAAAACGGGCGGAAGTTGAGATGCAACCACAAAATTATTATTGGTATTTTAGAATTGGGTACATCCAAAATTTCCAGGAGCCTCCTATGTTCGCAGTACGGTGCGCTTTATTATATATAAATAAATAAATAAATATATATATATATATATATATATATATATATATATATATATATATATATATATATATATATATTTATATAAATATATAAATAAATATGAAAAAATGGCCATCTTCGTTTAGCGGTTTTTCCGACTTTTCTCGTCAAAACAAAAAAACCATTTTGTTTGTTTATTGATTCTTTATAAAATTCCTATTGACAGTATCGCAATTAAATTACAGTTAAATTAAAATTTTTGACTCTAGAAAATTATCTACTTGTAGGTTTTTCCATATAAAAACCAGGAAAAAGCTAACTTTTATACAGATTGTGATTTTTTATGTTCTATGTACCACTCTTTAAAAAATGGTACAAGTTTGCTTTTTTACCTTAGTTGTTTTTTTTTTAATTAATCTATATTAATTGCATAGGTATGTAAAAAAGAATAAAAAAAGTTATATGTCCAATAACAATTTTCTATTAAAAATACCTATTTTATAAAAGCGATTCCTTAAAATATTGTTAAATTTATTTTAAATCTTATCTCCGCTCTGTATATTCGTTTAACGTGACCTTTTCACTGGCAAAAAACTGATCAATGATCTGTGGTCACACGTCATCGACACTCGGGCAATGAGGTGGAAGTTCCATTTCCGGTGACGTGACGCTTCACTTACCTAAAGATTTTGTCAGGAAAGATGACCGCGAGGTCTTCGTGGACAAACAAAATTCCAGAGGCGTACAAGTCAGTAAAAAACTACTACCAATGTACCTAATTATTTTTATAAAGCAGGTGTTAAGAGGAGACCTGTAAGATTGGATAAGCTTAATCGAAGGTACTTACAAAACTCTTCCTACTTTTGCAGAACCTTTGGGCCACCAAAAATCTTGTCCAGTTTAATGCCTTAAAAACTGGATTTGCTTCGCTGTCGCAAAAAAAGTCTGCCAGTACTCACCCACCATTTACTTATAAGCGGCCAAATTCTGCAGGACAAAGACTCATTTAACTTTCGAAAATAACATGACACCATGTCCATGAACATAGCAACTTTAGGAAAATATATTTTTCGAGCAAAAAGTATTTCGCCCCTTCGGAGAAATTAGCTAATATAATTCTTCTTTTAACAGCTCCCAATGAAGCAACACAAAGTGTCACTTCTATGCATCCCGTTACAGTCCATTTGGAAAGGCTCCAAACTTTCCACTTTGTTTATTTGTTTGTCCCTTTAAACCTGCTGCCTGCAAAGATATTCTCTTTCCCGACAATCCTGTTAATCTTTTAGTCCCTTGTTAATAAAGTATCATACCAAAATCACTTATGTAAAATAAGGGCTAAGTTCCTATTCAAAAATCTCGGCCTAATTTTGATGAGTCAGTGAGTTAGTCAGTCAGTCAGTAGTAAAATTGTCAATTTTCGAAACGAAATATCTCAAAAACCATTTGACATAACTTTCTCAATTTTTTTTACAGGTAATTAGAATACTTATGTGAATTTGCGTACCAAATCTTGTACCTTAATGTGAGGCGATAACGAAATTATGATAGGGGAGAAGACGCCTTAATCTCTTACTCTACTGGACACCCACGTTAGGTGGACTGTCCAGGATAAAAAAATGCAATCCTTGCAGATTTATCTGTTATAATTTGAAGTTACCGGTTTTTAATATTTAATAATAGGCTGTTGTTTATCCTTGTCCATATACTACTAAAACAACGGCCATCTTTCTTTAGCGCTTTTCCATCAATTAATTTAAAAACGTCTTGATGAAACAGCGTTAGTGCGCACGATTCATCGATGAATTTAACAACACGCCTAATGTCTTATGTTTTTAATTTAAATTATGGGAAAACAAACGTAATTTTAAAATATCTTATGTTTAACCAATAATGATTTTTTTTTTGTTTAACTGTTGAAAGTTAAGAACTTTGAAAACAAAATTCCTATATAGGGTATTTCAAAAGTTGTTTATTTTTACCCCTATATTAAGGTATTGAAATAATGACAATTTGTAGTCCATCGACCCTCCCCCCTGGGTTTTTAAAAATTACTTAAAATAAAACAGTTTCCGTCTAAATCCTTAAATTTTACAACATCGCCTAGGAATTTAAATAAGTATGATGATTATTTAGTAATTAAAGTTGTGGTATTTTTATTTGTTTTTTTTTTAAATTCAATTAAATCTAGACTAGTTAATTGACTTAAACTTTTTGACCCCCAATACATATTTTTCCGGTGGCGGCCCTAGACACTCTTTCTTCCACCTACTTCTTCCTGCATGATAGGTTGTAGTATTGCATAATTGTCCTTTCTTAGGATGCATCCAAGGTATGCTGTTTTTTCTTTGTAATTGTGGTCCCCAGCTTTCTTTCTTGACCCATTCTTTATAGAACTTCCTTATTTGTAATTCTGGCCGTCTATGAATGATTTTATTATTCTTCTTTACAGCTGCATTTTAAAATATCCAATTTTTTTATAGTATAAGCTTTGGGTTGAAGGCTAAGTAGGTGTCGTAAAAAAGTGTTTGTTACCACGGGACTTAAGTATTTGGAGATTGTCAGGAAAAGAAAAAATTGGGAGGTTTCGCAATCTGGACAGTCTTGGGATAAAAAAATGAACAAGGTGAGAAGTTTGGGGCCTCTCGAGTTGGACTGTAAAATGATGCATTAAAGTGGCACTATGTGTTGCTCTCTTGGAAACTGCGAGAGAAGAAATTATACTGTCCAATTCATCGGAGCCGAAGCCGTGAAGATCACATAAAAGATCAATAGATCTCCTACAGACCGTCGGTAAGCAAAAGAAAAGCGTGGAATTATTAATGGGACTAACATCTCTTATTTAAATGGAATCAAGAATGCTAAGAGTTGTAGGAGACGCCACTCCCCAGACATGAGAACAATATTCTAAGGACTGTATGACTCCTTGTTCTGCAGAACTTGGCCGCTCATATGAAACGGATGAGCATTGGCAGACTTTTTTCACGACAGCGAATATGACTGTGTTTTGAAAACATTAAACTGGACAAGATTTTTGGTGCCCCAATCGAAGATTAGTTTAAGGTCCTGTTAATAAGATATCTGCGTTGACCTGCGCTTGTTTTCCAGATCAGGCTTAGAGCCTGGTTAGGGAAATTAAATATAAGAGTGAAAGAAATAAGATAGTTGATAGTTAATGTGAAGAAGAAACGGAGCTGGTGCCAGAACTGAGCCCTGGGGCATCTCCGCAGTAATTTGTTAGAAGCTGAAAGAATGACCATCTTGAATAACTGATATACGTCGATTAGAAAGGAAACTAAAGATTTAAGAACAAGGCTTAGGTATAAGAGAGAAGGAAATATGTTAAGGGCCCCATCATGCCAGACCTGATCAAAAGCTTAGGATATGTCAAGAGCTACAATCTGGGATTCACCAAGAAACTCAGGGGACTTATTCCAGTTGTCTGAGAAAAAGGAAAGAAGATTAGATGTAGATCTTTTATGACGGAGTCCATACTGTCTGATTTGTAAAATTTTGTGTTTTTCCAAATAGTTTAGGATTTGGATATTAATTAATTTTTTCATTACCTTACAAACATCTAAAAGAAGAGAGGTCTATAATAAAAAGGGAGAGTTTAAGATTATTTTTCGGGGAGAGGTTAGACACGATCAGCTTTTCAGCTCTTCAGAAACATTCCCATCTTGTAAGAGGGGCGAGTTAAGATGGGTGCAAGCTTGGAAGCATATTTTTTAAGACGATTGCTGGTATGCCATCCAGCTGAGACGATGATTTGATATTCAGGCAACTGCTGAAAGGGAGAATCAAGGGTAGCAAATTGTTTCGCAAATAGTTTGGTTTTCCTTTTAGAGAAAAAAACAATTTTACTTTCAAAGATTGGGGGTGGAAAAGACCTTTGACCCAAAGTTCTGACTAATGTTTTTGGCAAAGGATTTAAATTTACTGTCATTCAAGTAAGAAAGGACTTTATCTTTTATCCGATTGTTAAAACGGCCTTTGGTTCCTGAGATAGATGATTATATTGATTTTCTGCTTGGATGCAAGCCTGTCAATTGTCTGGACTAGGGTTTTAAAGAAAATTATTGATTTCAAATTTTTAGAAGTCTGGCTTTGTCACAGGATTTAAAAAACCATGGTTGGTGATTTGAAGGTTTTAGGCTTTTTTTGGTATGAGGATCTCAATGCCCCGTTGAATTATTCCAGTGCATTCAGTTGCCTCAGAATGTGTAGACTACTACTGTGTACTACTAACTTCAGTTTATTTATTATTCATAAGTAAAATGTGCCTTTCTGATTTCAATTTAGGTTTCTAATCAGTCGTATATCTTTGTGCCCGATTTAAATATTTTTAAGTTTTTCTTTTAGTTTCATATATTGAACTATATAAAAAGCTTTTTGATAGTTTATGAAGCACATATGGATATTGTGCTGTATTCTTGACCACTTCTAAAACCAAACTGTGAATTGTTAAGCTGTTCTTCACATTTTTTTTGTTGATCCCCTTTTGAATTACTTTCAGGACTTTCTTCAGAGAATGACTCATAGAGCTTATAATCTATCTAATAACAACCCTAATTTCTGAAGGGCGAATACATTTTCCGTAATACGAAATCAATATAAAACATTTATCTGCGGGTACTTTTTCAATTTTACCTAATTGCTCCAGAAGGAAGTTTCCTAAGCTACCTAAATCAATTTAAATACTTTAAGAGTAACAAAATTTTGAAATTTTTTAAAAACAAATAAATATTTTTAAAATTTTATTTTGTTTCATCGTTGCTATTTGGTGTAAGCTAAAAAAGTAACATTTATTTTCGCCTTCAGCTTATACGATAACTTTTAATTCTAAACATGTTTTCCAAATATTATTTTTGTCCAAGTTAAAAAAAAAATCTCTTAGGCTATGTTTGTTAGTTGGCATTTACCTCGAGTACGCTAAGATTAAATTAATTTTTAACCAGTGTTTTATGAGTTTAAAAAGATACCTTTAACAAAAAAATAATTTTTTGAAAAATTAAAAAAATCGCATGGAGCGTGAATTATGTAAGTTACTGTATATTTCATCTTACAAAAGATTTTAATTCATCAACTACTTCTATTGACAAAATGTCACTGGTAGACTTTGTGCAGAAAAACTTCATACGTATATATTTCATAAAGAGCAGGAATCACGAAAATATTACATATTTTACATGCGACGAGGCTTATGTCAGCGACTAATACCGTTCTTCTTTATTAATATTAAAGTTTGCTTGGTATTTGCATTATACATGTAGCGACATACCGCCATGTTACATTATATAGTATGTTTATTATTCCCTAAAAGCGTCTATATATAATAAAACGCCGGTTTATTACATGTTTATGACATGCAAGTCTTTTCCTGAAATTGTATAAAAATAAAGTTTACTTTAGATGCGCTAATTTTTTACATAATAAAAATGGGTTTATGGAACGTTAATTTTTTAATAGAAGAATTAAATTGTTAGCATTTTTACTTATTCTTTTTCTAATAAATTTATCAATATTATACACATTTTTATTTTTAACTTTTCTTTGAGGTTTATTAAAGGTTAATTACTTTAATAGAATAGTTGCATAATTATACCAACTTAAAAATACTAATATAAAAATAAATTGTTAAATTTGCATCTTACACTTTTTTTAAATTAAATTATCAATAGTTTATAAATTATTCTTTCTTACTTTTCTTTTAAGTTTATAAAAGGTTAATAAGTTCTCCCTTGCTCAAATGGCAGTAAGGCTTTCTGGTCCTTTGCCAGAAATATTAGTCAGAACTTTTGCACAAATTCTTTTCCACCCCTAATCTCTGAAGATGGAATTGTCTCTACCTCCAAAGGAAAAGCCGAACTATTTGCCAAGCAATTTGCTGCCAATTCTACGCTTGATCCTCCTATTAATCTTCCCCTTCCAACAGTTGTCCCTGTTTCTCATAAAATGTCCGATATAATTTTTAAAGTCAAACAGATCAAGCGTATTCTTTCTTCTCTTAATACTAAAAAATCGTCTGGGCTGGATGGCATACCAGCAATCGTCTTTAAAAAATGTGCTCCCGAGCTTGCACCCATCTTAACTCGCCTCTTTCGAATCTCTTACGACACGGGCATTTTCCCGGAAAGTTGGAAAGCTGCACGTGTGCAACCTGTTCCCCAAAAAAGGATCCAAAAGTCTCCCTTCCAACTATAGACCTATATCTCTTCTTTCAGTTGTTTGCAAAGTAATGGAAAAATTCATTAATTCCCAAATCTTAAAGTATCTGGAAAAACATAACATCTTACATGATAGACAATATGGATTCCGTCACAGTAGATCCACAGCTGATCTTTTTTCCTTTGTCTTACACAACTGGAACAAGTCCCGTGAGTTTCTTGGTGAATCCCAGATCGTTGCTCTTGACATATCCAAAGCTTTCGATCAGGTATGGCATGATGGGCTTCTTAACAAACTTCCTTCTTACGGTCTTCCACCTAAGCTTTGCTCTTAGGGTTTCCAGTTTTCTTTCTAATCGACGTATATCAGTTAGTGTAGATGGTCATTCCTCCAGCTTCTACCAAATTAATGCTGGGTGGGCCCAGGGCTCAGTGCTGGCACCCACGCTGTTTATTCTACACATTAACGATCTTCTCTCTTCCACAATCAATCCCATTCATAGTTTGCTGACGATAGTACCCTCCACTCTAGTATTCAATTTCTTAAGCCACCGTGTAATCCTGATTTCGAAAACAAGCGCAGGTCAATGCTGATATCTCTTCCACAAGACCTCAAACTTATCTTGAATTGGGGCGCCAAAAATCTTGTTCAGTTTAATGCCTCGAAAACACAGTCATGTTTGCTGTCGCGAAAAAAGTCTGCAAATGCTCAACCCTTACATATGAGCGGCCAAGTTCTGCAGAACAAAGAGTCGTTTAATTTTGTCGGCGTTACTTTTGAGAATAACCTCAACTGACACAAACACATTTTATCCATAGCTTCGGCAGCTTCAAAAAGATGGGATTTCTCTTCCGAGCCAAAAAATATTTCTCTTCTTTCAATCTGTACACTCTGTATGTATCCCAAATCAGACCCTCTTTAGAATATTGTTCTCATATCTGGGGAATGGCGTCCCCTACAACACTTAGCATTCTGGACTCCATTCAAAGAAGAGCCGTTCGTCTTATTAATGATCCAACGCTCACAGAAAGGCTTCCTCTTCTTGCCCACCGTCGGCTGTAGGGGATCTGTCGCTCTTCTATAGGTATTTTCACGGCTTCTGCTCAGAGGAGTTGGCCAGTATAATTCCTTCTCTGGCAGCTCCCAACAGAGCAACACGTAGTGCAACTTTTATGCATCCTTTTACAGTTCAGTTAGAGAGGCCCCGAACTTCCCGCTTTCTTCGTTCCTTCATCCCTAGAGTGTCAAGACTATGGAACCTGCTGCCCGCAGAAGTTTTTCCTTCTCCGTCCAATCTCCAAAAATTTAAGTCCCGTGTGAACAAACTCCCTCTCACCACACTGAAGACACCCACGGTACGTTAGTACTTAGGCATCAGCCTTCGTGGACTATCTCAAGAAAAAAAAAAATAATAATAATTTTAAAAGAATTGTTACATGATTGTAATAAAAAAAAATAATTTTCAGCTTTGTATCTTAAACCTATTTTTTTCTTATTAATTTATGTATTGTTTACAAATTTTAATTTTTAACTTTTTTGTAAGGTTTATAAAATGTTAATAATTTTAAGAGAATCGGTACATTATTGTACCTACAAAAATTAAATTGTCAGCTTTGTATTTTAAACTTATGTTTTTTGTAATTAATTAAACAATTGCTCACAAATTTTTATTTCTTAATTTTTTTTGTGGTTCATAAAAGCTTAATAATTTTAATGGAATTTTTATATAATTATACCCACAAAAATAAACTGTCAGCTTTGTATCCTCCACTTATTGTAATTTCCTATTAATTTATCAATACTTTACAAATTTTTATTTCTTAAGGTTTATGGAAGGTTAATATTAATATTAATAAAATTGTAACATAATTATAACAACAAAAAATATATTGTCAACTTTGTATCCTAAACTTATAGGTTATTCCAATTAATTGATCAATAGTTTATACATTTTTAGTTCTTACTTTTTTAATGATATTAATTTTAATAAAATTCAAACAAAATTATATACATAAAAACAAATTGTCAGCTTTGTATCTTAAACCTACTGTTTTTTCTAATTAATTTATTAATTGCTTACAAATTTTTATTTCTTACCTTTTTGAAGGTTTATGGAAAGTTAATAATATTAATAGAATTGCTACATAATTATACCCATAAAAATACAGTTGTTTTGTCTTTATAATAGCACACGAAGGCCTTAATACTAGAATACCGTGGGTGCCGGGTTTTTAGATGTTTAACATATTTCTCCCTGGTTTCGTCAACGTTGTCCAAGCACCGGCTGGGCATGGAACCTTACCTTACAAATAGCTTTATTCATTGATATAATATGTACAATACTTCTTAAGTCTACTTAGTACACACAATACATTTACAGAAGCTAAATATAAGTATATACATTATTATTATTATGTGACATTCTCAAGTGCCTTCACAGGCAGAAGAACGGCAACCGTGTAAGGTTTGGGGCTGGTGGGAACCCTGGGTAGATTGGAAGTATTGGTTATAGGGTGTTTAGCATTTTCCGATCAGCGATCTCACAAATGCTGTTAGACACTAATTTTACTAGAGTATGAAAGAAATTTGGTTTGTATGATTTATAATAACATGTTGTGATTGAGTAGTATTGCTGGGAAAAGTGGGGATAGAACCCGTGTCGCCTACGTGACAGGCAGGGACTTTATCAGCTTTGTAACTTAAACTTATTTTTCTCTAATTTATTGTCCATAGTTTACAACCACAACTATTGATCAATGGATTATTGGGATGGATTTTTTTTAATTTATTGGAAGTAAATAATTTAAATAGATTTTTGTTACATCATTATACGCATAAAAAATAAATGATCAGCATGGTCACTTATTCTTTGTCCAATTAATTTAATAATAATTTACAATTTTTTATTTGTTTTTTATTTTAGTTTATGAAAAGTTAACAATTTTAGTAGCAGTTTGTTACATTATTATATAAAAAAAATTGTTAGGTATGTATCATACACTTTACCCAATTTATTTAATAATAATTAATAAAATTTTTTTTTTTGAAAAAATTTGTACAAAGACAAGAAACAATAAGTTTAATGCGTCAAAATTGGGCATTGTCTATATGTCGTGTATAAAATTTTTTTAATATTAATACCTGAATCCGTTTTAGCAAAACAGCGTGGCAATTAGATTTAATTCATTGTTTGCCTAGGCATTAAAGGAATGACTAAATGGGTAGTCAAATAATGCCGTAAGTACATGTGTGTTTCTTCTTCTTGTTCTTCTTCAAGTGCCGTGTCCTCCTAGAACATTGGCGATCAGTCGCATGATCTTCACTTTGTCCACAGCCGACCTAAAGAGTGTCGTGGTGTTTACTCCATACCATTGGCGAAGATTCTTGAGCCAAGATGTTCTTCGGCGACCAGGACCACGCTTTCCCTCTATTTTTCCTTAAATAATAATGTTGGGCAATTCATATTTCGGATTTCTCATTACGTGGGCAAATTACTCCCGCTTTCTTTTTTTATGGTATTAAGTACCTCTTTCTGTTTATTCATACGCTGTAGAACCGCTTCATTCGTCACCCTGTCCATCCACGATATCCTCAGCATTCTTCGGTATGTCCACATTTCGAAAGCCTCAATCCTTTTGCACATTGTTTCAGTGATGGCCCAGACTTCCATTCCCTAGAACAATATGCTAAAGACATAGCAACGTAATAGGCGTGCATGATCTTGAAAGATGTTCGTGCCGGTTCTATTCTGCTTTTGATTTCTTGAGTTAAGTCCCATTTTTCATTCACCCAGCAGCCTAAATATTTGTATTTTTGTACTCTCTTCACTATTTCTTCATTTATGCCAATATCTGTTAAGTTGTCGGTTATATTTTTGTTTTTGCTGACAACTATCCATTTGGTCTTTTTTTATATTTAATCGTAGACCCCCCGTAGTAGTGCCTGTAAATCATCTTTATCTGTTGCTACTAAGACCTCATTGTATGACTCTAACATATACAAACTAAAGGCGCGCGCAAAAGGTAAATTTTTAATACAATTCTGTCAATTGTTTTAACTATTTAATTTTTTAAAATAATTTCTGAATAACCATATATATAAATACCTTTAGAATTAAAGTAAAAAATATTAGAAATCAAAATGGTCATCTAAAACAATTAATTGCCAAAGCCATAGACTTTAATTAAAAATTAATGGCAAGAAGTCGACACGAATTTGGCCGGCCAAAAGAGCAGTAAGGCGTGAACCCTTTTTTACCTCGTACCTAGCCATTGTTCGCTTCTCCGCTGACCAAAAGCAGAAGGATGAATTATAACGCAGAGCGAACGGCGAGGCAGAAAGTCAGTAATTACTTTGCAGACAATACAATCAATTAATTACTTGTGACGGTTACCGCAGCAGGTCGCACAACAAAACTGGAACGATATTCCGAACCCCTACATATAGATCAACGTTTTATATGGTACTCTATAGACTGCATACATCTCACTTATTTACACTAAGAAAAAAATATGTTAATTATTAAAAAAGCATTTCATTTTATAAATTATTTAAAGATATTTTTCACTAAAAAATTCAAAAATAAAATTTAAATATATTTCTTCGTAAATTACGCAAAACAGCATTTATTAGTATTATGTTTTAATCAATAAAAGATTAGTTCTGATAGATTTTTTGAAGGGCAAAGACAAAATTCACAGGGCGGAACCGGTCATCGGTATATTTTATAGAATGGCCAAGCTGTTCTATCAGCTTGGACACAAAGGAAATCTTCGGTATTAGCATGGACTTTCGGTCTCTAACACTCGAAGGCCTTTATAAGCCCACCGAATTAACAATGTACCGTCAAACTACTGAGCAATCAAGGACACACCTTAAAACTCTAGTAGGACTGTACACAGGACACTGTAGATTGAAATACCACATGCACAAGATCGGCCTAGCGGAGACGGTGCCGCATGTACATAAGGAGGATGAATCGGCAGAACACATACTGTCTCATTGCAATCCTCGGCAATGACACCTTGTTGCCGGGGAGGTAAAGACTCTTTCCCAACAGAATTATTAGATTTATTAGAAGTCTGGACCTGATGGAAGAAATATAAAAGGGTGTGAGCCACAATAGTCCGATCGCGATGGTTTTATACCACACTACTTTAAACCTAACCTAACTACTGACATCATCAAATCATCATCTTTAAATGTGTGGAATAACAACAATTATTAGTTTTAAATGGTTTTAAGAAGATAATGACTGCCGCTTTGTATTTTATTGTTTTAATCAATAAAAGATTGGTTCTTATATGATTTTTTTTGATACTGCAGAATTTTGGCGTTTATGATTAAAGAATTGAAACCTGCTGATTTTTTTGCGAACTACACATTATTGTATCGTTAAGGTCTTTAATTAAACAAAATTTTTGGCCCACTGGTTCAATATTAATTTAATATAATGTGAAAGACATAACACATTATCCTGCTCGATTCCTGCGTCTTTAAATATGAACATTTTGATAACTACTGACTTTCCTTCAGTTTGGGCACTCTCAAAACTATATTTAAAGCGGAGGTATTTGCTATTGAGATGTGTGCTAGAACGCTGGTTGATCGGCACTGCGCACGTAAGACAGTTAAAATATTCTCCGACAGTCAAGCAGCTCTTAAGGATCTTAAATCCAGCCGGTGCAATTCGAAAACCGTCTGGAACTGCAAGGATGCGCTGACCAAACTGGGTCAAAACAACAAGGTTACCGTACTACAGATACCTGGACATATCGGCCTAGAGGGCAATGAATTCGCAGACCTCCTTGCCAAAAGGGGCGAAGACAAAATTCACAGGGCCGGAACCGGTCATCGGTATATCTTATAGAATGGCCAAGCAGTTCATATCAGCTTGGACACAAAGAGGAAATCTTCGGTATTAGCATGGACTTTCGGGTCTCAGACACTCGAAGGCCTTTATAAGCCCACCGAATTAACAATGTACCGTCAAACTACTGAGCAATCAAGGACACACCTTAAAACTCTAGATTAGAATTGAAATACCACATGCACAAGATCGGCCTAGCGGAAGACCGGTGCCGCATGTACATAGAGGAGGATGAATCAGCAGAACACATACTGGGTTCGTGCCCAGCACTGGCACGAATCAGATTCGCAATCCTCGGCAATGACACCTTGTTGCTGGGGGAGGCGAAAAGATCTCTTTCCCAACAGGATTATCAGATTTATTAGAAGTCTGGACCTGATGGGAGAAATATAAAAGGGTGTGAGCCACAATAGTCCGATCGGTCGCGGTGGTTGTTATACCCACTCCCTTTAAACCTACTACTGACGACAGCAAATCTATCAATGGGATTGATCTTTGAATGTGTAGAATAACTACAATTCTTAGTTTTATATGGTTTTAAAATAGGGTTGCCGCGAGACACCAGATACGAGACGTCTCGTCCGTCTCGTCTCGTCTCGAAGCCATTTTGTCTCGTCACGGGGCATTTTGTCGCGAATTTCAAGACGAGACGAGACAGATAAAATCCTTCGAGACAAGCTCGAGACGAGACGAGACATCTCGAAAAAATTTTTTAAAGACTTTAAACTTAAGTGAACTAACTTAAAAAAACTCCAACAATATATTTTAGTTCTTAAGAATTATACAGGTTGTTTAAGATTTAGTGTTACAAACTTCGACAGCAGTTGGATCTTGCAAAAATAAGTTTCTATAAACATAGGTCAAGAAATGCATCGTTTCAGAAATACAGGGTGTTAAAAAAAAACTAAAATTAATTGCTTTAAAAAGTATATCACCCTGGTTTTATTATTTTTTAATTATTTTGAATATTCCACTCATGTACATATTTTCCCATAAGAGAAGTGGTATTATGAAAAATTACAGCGAAATTCCACTTCGTCTAGGCAATGTGGTTTTTCCACATACTGTCAAATTGACAATACGAAATTATAATAATAATGACGGTTTGTTAAATTTATATTTAATTTTAGGTAAATAAACTTTATCTACGTTTTTGATTCGTGAAATATTCTTCCTAAATACCGCTCGTGCTTTAAAATGAACCAGATATTTTTTTACTCATGCGTGTTTTCTTTAAAAATTTCACTCGTCCCTCGGACTTGTGAAATTATGAAAAAACACGCTATCGTGAAAAATTATAGGTAATTTTTAGAGAAAAGAGAAATAAGAGTTTTACTTTGCCTCTCGAAAAAAACTCAAATTACGAAAAGTTTGTATTTCAAGTTGTTTTATCAAAATAATTGTTTTAAAAAATTATGTACAATTATAGCTTCTTTTTAACTTTAGGACCCTGCGTATTTCAAATTTCGAAACGATGCATATCCGAACTGATGTTTATAGAGATTTTTTTGCAAGATCTTACTGCTGTTAAAGCTTTTAAACCCCCCTTTTTATTGTCAAACACCCTGTAAATATTTAAAAAGGGGAAAAATTTCAATTAATTCTTTTAAACCTGGTTGTAATTTTGATTAGGGTGAATTTGCTGGCTTATGTTCCTTTAAAAAATCTTTTAAAAAATTTTTTTTTAATTTTTGGGGAAATTTTTAGTACGTGGGGTATTGTCCAAAATATTTTTAATTTTAAATAAAAAAGGCTTTTTTACTCTTTAGGCATATTATGGTGTCCGTAAAGTCAAATCCCCAAATTTTTGGGGAGAAAACTACACTTTTAAAAGAAAAGCTCAATCACGTCAACTTTTCTTTACAAGGCGTGTTATAAGAAAATAAAAAACATTTAAAAAGGGTGTTCCTTTTTTTAAAAAATATTAATTCATATTCACTTCTTACCAGCTTCAAACACAACAATGAACTGGAAACATGTCAAAACATTTAAAAAAGGCAACCGCTCTATAGATCTTTAAGGCTCTATTACCACCGCCATTTTTGGTTTTTTTTATGTCAAATGCAATTATTTTAAAATATTTCAACTGATCGTACACGTATCAATTTCAAATTTATTTTTTTGCGTAAATGGGTTTTTAAATTTTTCAAGGTAATTCAAAAAAAAGGGTGGAATGTGGCTGCCGGGATATCAGGCGGTGTTGCCGTTAACAACAAAACTATTGATAATACCAAAAAAATTTTGTTTTTAATTTAAATTGTATTTTGTAGATAGCGTCGCGGTAGTTATCAAAATATGGTTTTTTTTTATTTCTCGACATCATTAAAATGTTTTTTTATACTTTCACGAGGACTCGAGTCCAAATACTATATCGTAACGTGGGCGCCTTCAGGGAAATAAGGTTGTTTTTTAATACAAGCCTTAAGAAATTGTGGTTATGATAAACGAAATTGGCTGGAAGTAATTCCACAATCTCGACACTCGGGGTATAAACGAGCGGACACAGGTTCTGGGCTTTTTGGGGTAGGACAGTAAAATGATGCATATGTGACAAACCTCTAGTCGTTCTCGTGGGTACATTCAATTTAGGACAATAGCAGCTGTAGAACAGGGATAATTCACCAACCGCTCGTTGATGAGTAAGCGATCAAAGGCTTGATGCGAAAATCGGGTTGCCGATAAGTCGATCCGTTGGATCGCATCAAGGATAAGCAGTGTTGAAGGCGGGGCCGCTCCCCAAATGTGGAAACTATATTTGAGGTTGGGTCTTATTTGCGAAACATAGAGGTATACAAAATATGTAAGGAAAAATATTTTTGAGCTCTAAAGAGAAAACCCATTTTTTTAAGCCGAAGTGACTACAGAAGAAATTTGCATATGCCCGCTAAGATCCTGCTCAAAAGAAATGCCTAACAGTTCGAATCCTTATTGTTAGAAAATTCGTTAAAATTTACCAATTTATTTCTTAATTATGCTACATTTTATACATTGTAAAGTAATAGTTTTAGTTCTGTCACTACCCTCACGTAGTTTCTTGTGCTCAAGCTGACAATTCTAGTCATAGCTGTTGGTAAATATGCGTTTATAAAAAGGACCTTGTTAGGGTTTGAATGTAATGACTTAAAAAAATGGTGGATTAATATTATAATTATGCTTTTTAAATTTTATTAAAATATAAGGTACTAAAAAGGAGTAAATAAAACTAAATATCATATTTTACAGTACAAAATATGTAAATATATTTGTTATATTTTTTTTATTTAAAATGATTTACATAAATCAATTAAACTAAATTAAAATTAATTTGGCAAAACATTTACAGTGATACCACTGAATTCCACAATCAAAATTATCACATTTCAGCATCGGACGTCCATCATCTGGGTTTTATTTACGGTATTGGGACGAGTCAGAGAATAGAATAATATGGAGGCAACATGAGAACAAACTTCTCCCAATCCAGTTATATAAGTGCAGTGTGCACTTGATACACTTCCATCATTTAAAATTTTGATCCATACTTTAAATGGCTTTTCCGTAGTTTTCTGGGAGTGCCCAGCCTGAAACAAAGACACAATATTACCTAATTTTAATATTACTATATTTAAAAAAAAAGCAAATTACATGAATGTTTTAAAAATTATACAATAATTACTTATAAACATAAGGACAAGGCGCTCCTAATATAAAATGATAATTTTTTCCCAAATATTTTATAATTATTCGGAATGATTTAAAAGACAGATCTTAGGGGAAAGTACAGAACACAGATTAGTGAAGTTAGGTTTTTGTAAATTAGCCCTAAATGTGTTCCAGTACTTATATCATGAGGAAAGAATTTAAGTGGACAACACAAAATTGAAACTAGTACTTGGAAAAATCCAATTTATAAGCAAAATATTGTTTTTTTAAAAATCTACTAAATATTCTTAAAAAATTACTTAAAACTCCTGTTCTACACCTCAAAAATAAAGAATAAGGAAAGTTTTATTTAAAAAATCGGGGTTTTTCTAGGTGTTTCCACTATTCCGAATTAATAACTACTAAATATATAAAAGTTTGTGTAAAACATGTGTAAAATTTCAGGAAAGTTTAACCACAAGAGTTTTAAGGAGTTATATTTCAAATATTATCAAATAACTTACCTTGCCAAGAACCAGGAAAGCTTCCACATTGATTTACTTTACAAAGATTGCAAGTGCGGCACCAGATTCATAATTTTTATAAGCCTGTAAGCTTTTGTATGCTTTCATTTGTTGTCCAGTGTAAAAGCTATTACTTCAAATTAAGTAATTTAATTGGGCAAATTACTAATATTTAGAGTTATAGGGCTACTAACAGGGAATAAGGATCAACATAGTCTATTATTTTTAGTTTTTCGTCGTATCGGCACTTCCCATCACCATTTAAGGTAGTACACACTACGAGACACATTTAAACTATTTTTTACAAAAAATTGCCAAAAAAAGCACTTTTCCTTATCCGAAAGTTCGGCAAAACTATTGACTTTTTAAAGGTTAGGTTAGGACAGAACCGAAAGTAAGCAGTGTTGCCGCGGCTTGTTTTACAAATTCCGCTTTTTGTCACACAAAATTTCGCTATTTTCCGCTACGCTTATTAAAATGTTTGTTTCGTAAAAATAATATATAAAATAAACTAAACGGCGACCGGTGACGAGTTAAATAATAGGTTACGGTTGAAAATATATGGTTATTTTTTAATTACCGGGCCCACGGCTGATTGTATTGAAATTTTGTATACTGGGGTTTTTTGGGGCGCTGATCACGAATCTGAAGTCAAGTTTTGTCGAATACTTTTAGTTTTTAAGTTATAACGCCCCACTTGGACGTAACCTCAAAACTGCACAAACTTTTCTAAAATTGCTCCTGCTTAAAACTGATTACAGCCAAAATGGAAGATTTGATGGAAATACACTTAATATTTTATAAGATAAATTTAATTTCACTTTCATTTAACAAATATTTTTAAATAAAAAAAAGCACAACAAATACTTTCCAAAAATATTATTTTTACTTTTATAAACGTCAACAAAATTGTCTAGGGATTTTAGACAGTTTTATGTTGGTACGCCAGGGACCTGCAAAACAATTGAATGGCTTATTTTTTAAATTTAAATCGCGAAAAATAAAAATAACTTAAATTTAAAAACTAGGCCATTCAATTGTTTCGCGTGTCGCTGTCTAAAATATCTAGATAATTTTGTTGACATTTATAAAAGTAAAAAAAATATTTTTGTTGTGTTTTTTTTTTTTTTAAAAATATTTGTTAAATGAAGATGAAATTAAATTTACCTTATAAAATAATAAGTGTATTTCCATAGAATCTTCCATTTTGGCTATAATCAGTTTTAAGAAGGAGGAATTTTAGGAAAGTTTGTGCAGTTTAGGTTAGATCCGAGGGGGCGTTATAACAAAAAAAAAATTGTCCGACAAAATTTGACTTCGCCCCAAAAAACCTAGTATACAAAATTTTAATAAAATCGGCCTTGGCCCGGTAAGTAAAAAATTGCCAAATATATAATAGACTAAATTAAATTACTTTATCAAAAAAGTATTTTAAATTTGGAGCTTAAAAACTTTCAGAACATTTTTTCTCTTGAAGCTGAATTTTAATTACTGTAAAGCTGTATCTAAATTTTGAATATTTAAAATCGTATTAGACACACTATTAGTAAAAGGAACGTCTTTAATGGGCCTCATCTAGCAGCAAAAGACGAAGCGATGAATAAAATAGCCGCAAAGTTAGAACGTAAATAGTTTTAACCTTTATTTAAAATATTTTTTGTTTTTTTGAACGCAATTTTAAAGCTATTTTACCTTACAAAATATTTTTGCGCTATTTTATAAGCGCTAAGTCCGACCCTGAGCACGCGTAATCATGAATGAAAATTATGAATGACACCGCCCTCTGGCGAGAGAAGGCTGGAACCTAAGGGCGTGAATATTCAAATAACTGAAATCGTCTGCTCAACCGCTCAGGTAGTACGTACATATGCTTCCCCTACTAGATAAGCAAAAGAGACGGATATACTTCCGATTCGGTATGATCCGTTACGAGCGGAGGAGAAATTTGACATAAGCACAAAATGTTGGTTTTTCGTGTTTTCGGTACTTTGGTACCAAATATATCAACAAAAACAAAAGTTTAAGTGGTATTTTTGGAAGAAATCACATTTAAAGAGATTGGAAATTAGGTTCCGCTACAGAAATTTCTTATTTTGTGCGTCAGTCGAAGAATCCCCTGTTTTGTTTGACTATTGAATTGTACAAAATTCGGTGTTTTAGAATTATAAAAACCAACAATTTATGAATAAAACGGACGAAAAAAAAAACCCGTACTTGGTCGTTATTCTTCCTTGAATACTCTTTCAAATCTCGGGTAAGTCCTCTTGTTTTTACTCAAGTTTTGGTACCCAACTAAGAGCTTGTTTTCATGTGTAAAATGTTACGTTTTTAAATATGGCCGCCAGTGGAAATGGAGCCTTAAAGATTTTAAAACTATTGCCAAACACCTGTATAGTATAAGAAAAATTTCTAGATAACATTTCACCTGTGTTTTGTAATAGGGTTTATGATTATGTTCCATTATCTTTTTAGATTTTTTCTATTTTGTGGACATTTTTATGTCACTGATATGTTTTATATTTTTATTTTAAATAAAAAACAAATTATTAGGTTCATTATTTTATTTTTAGTTGCATATTATGGGTGTCCGTAAAGTCTGAAATCACCAATTTTTGAGAAAACTACACAATTTTAAGAAAAGCTCAATCACGTCAACTTTTATTTTACAAGGCGTGTTATAAAAAAATATAAGCAGTTATACAGGGTGTTCCATTTTTAAAAAATATTAATTCACTTTCTTACTTGATACAAGCTTCAAACACAAGAATGAACTAAGGAAAAATGTCAAAACATTTTTAAAAGACAACCGCTCTATAGATCTTTAAATATTAAAAAACATGCAAAGACTATTGCCGCATCCCGAATAAAACGGTGTGTCGGCAAAGTATACAGGAGGCGCGGCGGCACTTTTTGATGCCTATGCAGAGGGTTGTTTTTGAATGTGTTTCTGTTAGTTGAGGATTTGCCGCTATTATATTTTAAAAAGTTTTAATTTAAACTAAAAACAATGCATCCTTCTTATAATACATACCAGTTTGCAGCAGATTTTGCAATTAGTTTGTAGGTATATAGTGTACAGGGTAAGTCAACGATGGCGAGGAGTAAGTAATTTAATGCCTTGAATATAAGATGTGTAGATAATGTGCTTATGTAAGTATTAGGTATATGGTTAAATAGTATGTTAAATTTTAACGATATTTTGAATTAGACAAGGCACGTCCATAAAGTATTAGGGTGCTACAAAAGTTTTTTTTTTTAATTTAAAATAGAATACCTATACCTACTTATATTTTTACAGTTTTGGATTCTATTTATTTAATTCTAGAAATTCCTATACCTACTTCATATTCTATACCCAGAAAGTTACGTAGGTATAAGAATAAAAATTGATAAAAAAAATTGAGAATGAACATTTCTAGAATAAAACATTGGAATTAATAATGTATGTTATGATAAAATATGTGCGCATTTAAAAAATATGTCTTTTTATCACCACCTTGTGCACTGCGCAGACATAAAAATTAGTTTAAAAAATGTGTAACATGTACCTAAAAATAAAAATCGACGAGTCCAAGCATTTTTATTAAACTTCCGAACTAATTTTTATTGAAATTATCCTATACATTACTAATGCACTGTATATTGAAATTAATTTAATTGAAATAAACCAAAACAACTCGAGACAAACCAGACAAAACGAGACGAGACGAGACAAACGTTTGTCTCGTCTCGTCTCGACCCTTGTCTCGTCTCGTCTCGCGGCAACTCTACCCACATACTAACTATGTGGTACCAAAATATTGAACAAAATACTCCTTTAGAAGAAGCTAACAAGCCACCTTCTTTTATTAAAAAAAAAATAACTTATGACCATAAATAGGGTTTTGCAAGCTTTTGCTTCGCCCAGGGGAGCAGTAAAAAACAAAAAAACGATTAAATTTATTTTTTCATGGCTACTTGATTTAAAGTTAAGCGTTTTAACGTATTCGTGGCACTCTAGATTGAAATTTTAAAAAAATGATATTTTACAGCAAAACTGTCAAATGATTATATATGAGTTGTCATTGTATTATTCATGTCATATGCTATCGAAATAAAAGAAAATTTACCTGTGGCATATGTAAAATTTGAAGTTTTGTATCACCTCCGGTCAAACCAGAAGTGATACAAAACTAATGAATGGGTCAACCAATCCAGATTTATTTCAACTATCGACGTACGAAATGTATTTTTTTTAATCTCAAAAAATTAAAATTTTACAGGGGGAACCACCCTTAAGAAACACCCGGGATACTGACCACCGTATGTCCTTTAAGGTCAATAGCTACCATTATTATTTTTGTTAAAAAATGAATAATAGTTTAAAAAATGTATATAAATTCAAACTAATTATTTATAAAACCAAGGACAAACAGGCTAATAAACAAAATAGTTTTATGTCTGTGTGTACATTGTCATGAAAGAGTTGCATGACTTGTTTCACATACCTACCACTCAAGGATAGGAATATTATTACTTCTTAATCATTTCCCAAATTAACGAAAACCGGCTTAAAACCATATCATACCAAAAAAATTTCCCAAAATTCATTATTAACTTAAATCCGTTTTCCCACATATCGATTAGAATTGCATAAACCTCAAAACCACCTCATTAACAAAAATTTTTATTATGAAAAATTCCATAATATCCTAAAACAAATGGATTACCTAATTACTAACCCGCACTTAATCTATGAATTAATTTGACTTATCGGTAGTTTTAATTTTTTGATTATTGCAATATTAAGCCATATTGTTTATTCATAGGAAAATAAAAAGACTTTAATAATTATCGATTTCATTACCATAATTAATTAACGATAATTATATTATTTTTATTTACGCAGATACATTAAATATATTTAAAAAACTAAACAATGTACCAAGTATAATTAAAAAAAGTGCTTTAAGTGCCTGTCTATTAAAGTATTTATACAGGGTGTCCCAAAAGTAATGGGACACGAGCAACAGCAGATTTCTTAGGTCAAAATAATGCAATTAACGTAAACTTGCCTTATCCCAAAGTTTATAATAACTAAGATACACGGTGTCAAATTTTTATTTATTTTTTTTTATTTCTTGGTAATAATTCCTTAACTAAATGACATAGTACAAAATTGGGGATTTGGGGATTCTTTAAGACGAGAAATTCAAATTCGTACATGCTTTTGATGTTGCTAGTAGAGGGGCGCACTTGTTTTAGATGGCATAAAACGTATACCTCATTTAGGTCTCTAGGAGCAACTGTTTTCGAAATAAGCGCACTTTAAAGGACCCCGCAATTTTCCTACGGAAAATGTGTTTCGGCCAATTGTTTTCAAACTTTGCAATGTAATAGTTTTCAACATGCTGATCAAAAGTCTCCACGGGCACAAAACTCAAAAACCTCTCTAACCCCTTAAAATCAGCCTTAAAGGTCACTGGGGATTTGGAGACTTTTGAGGGTGATTTTGGGGGGAGGGTTAGAGGGGGAACAGAGCCCAAAAACTTTGTGCCCGTGAAGACTTTTGATAAGCGTATTAAAAACTATTACATTGCAAAGTTTAAAAATAATTGGCCGAAACCCGTTTTCCAAAGGAAAATTGCGGGGTCCTTTAAAGTGCCTTTATCTCGACAACAGTTGCTTCTAGAGACCTGAATGAGGTATACGTTTTTAACGTAGCAGGAATTATAGTAACTTCTTTTTTAATAAACAGGTCAATATAGTAAGCTTAAAAAAAGTTATGCCATCTAAAACAAGTGCGGTAGGCGGTAGCTGGCGCTCTCTACTAGCAACGTCAAGAGCATGGACGAATTTAAATTTCTTGCCTCAAAGAACCCCCAAATCCCCAATTTTGTACCGCTATGTCCTTTAATAAAGACATTATTACGAAAAAACAATTAAAAGTTTGACACCCTGTATCTTAGTTATTATCAACTTTGGGATAAGGCAAGTTTACGTTAATTGCATTATTTCGATCTAAGGAGTCTTCTTTTTCTCTGTGTCGCATTACTTCTGGGACATCCTGAATAATATTTCAGTTAGCAATTATCCATTTTTTCGCAGTTTTAGAGGTTATCACTTTTTTACAAAGTGTATCAAACAGCTAAAGAAATTATTTTTTTTATCTTTTTTTATCTTGTATTCAAAAGGATCGGTTTCAAGACAAGACATCTTGTTTTGACGGGTAATCTTTTGTCTTGTCTGGGAAAAACTTTCAAGAGATATAACACTTCTTGTCTTGACGGTTTCTTGACAACTTTTTTCTTGTCTCAATTCAAAAAATTTTAAGACTCTTGAAATTTCTTGACGTATAATAGACAGTACCTAAATCAATTTAAAATGCCCTTCAACTGGAAGGGCACCAAACATTGAGATACGCGTTAGGGATTAAATGCAACAGGCCCTAAACGCAGTCACCAGATGGACGAGAAAGGAGGGACTAAACATAAGCCCCTCCAAATCAACCATAGTCACCTTCACAAAAAGGAGAAATCTATAGGGCTTAGGACCCCTGAACCTACGAGGTGAAACAATCAAGATTGTGGGAGAGGTAAAATATTTAGGTGTCTTCCTAGACTCTAAACTTACCTGGAACCAACATCTTCAGAAAACAAGAAAGAAAGCGGAGATGACTCTTATGTTAATCAGACGGGCTCATGGGAGAAGATGGGCCTTAAACCAAAAAATGGTTTATTAGTTATACACCATGGTGGTAAGGTCTATGATAACATACGCATCACTGGTATAGTAGACAAAAATGCGACAAAGAACTGTTGTTACAGAAATGGCCAAGGTACAGAGACTCGCTTGCTTAGCTATAACAGGAGCAATTAAAACAACCCCAATTACAGCCATGGAGTATCTATTAGATCGTCCACCACTTAACATCATATTGATGGTAAAGGCAAGAATGAGCTACTTCCGAGTGCAACAAAAACCAACTGGTGTCTTCGCTAGGTTGGGACACAACAACATAAAAAGTTAGGTTAGCGGCAATATCCTGGACGGGAGAACATACCAGATGATTTCCAATACTCATTTAACAAAAACTTCGAGGTAAAAATTCCAGATCGAAGTGGGTGGCTGCAACTGGATCTCCCCGGCACGGTTGGAGACATCATCTAGTATACGTTACAAAACCGAGCAGGGAACTGGAGCGAGCGTGTACAGTAAAATGTTGCATTCATGATTAGGGGCTTCTTCAAGGACAAATACACAAATTTTCAAAGTGCATCAAGAACCTGCTCAAAATTGTTCACCAGCTCTCGGACTAATAAGCCCAGGTTCAATCAAATATATCCCCGATTTTACTCGTGGAAAAGAGACTTTAAGGATAACAGTTGGCCTCGTAGATTCCAGCACGACAGTTGGTCATACAGAATTCTGTTTTCAAACGAACGTCTCGAGTAATTTGCACCAAAGCCCAAAAATATCAACAAAAGAATAAAAATTCAGCCCTGGCAAAAGCAAAAATGGCTTTTTCAGTTAAATATCTTACAGATAATTAAAATATTTAACGATATGGTTAAATCCAGTGATTTTTTTAGCTGTCACTTCCAAAAAAGTCATTTAAAACCTTCGATCATATGATTAAAGAATCAATCAATAAGCGACCGGTAATCAATAAACTGTAACTCAGCGGGAAAGAAGAAAACTTACCACCCAAACACCAGGCGGCATCACCCCCTTCCAGTGGCGTAGATAATTTTGATATATGACGATTACATTGGGAAAAAGGTTTTAAATTTAAAACTCGAATTTTGCCCACGACACACAAATTTGTTCCAAGTTATTGGTTCTAGTTAATAAATTTCCAATATTTTTTTAATACAATTCTCCCATTGTTTATATCTTTATCAAAGCTTCGTCAGTTGTCGGTGGCGCTAGACAAAACAATTCGCGAAAATATCAAAAAGCTGACTATCGCAGTAATATTAAATTATTAAATACGATTGCAAAAAGGATTAAACATTTTATTTTAAGAGAATAATATAGAAGAAATTAATATTTTGGTTTTTTAAATCCTTTTAATATATAGTTTGTTTTATAGTATATTGCAAATAACAACAATTTGCAGACCTTAAAATATATTTAACCCATTTAATCCCAAGATATTTTTTTCGAAGAAATTTCGTATTTCTTAAATTTTTCTGTTTCAAATAAATTCAAATAAGATGAAACAAACATGTAAAATGTTTCAATAAAATATTCAGCTAAAAAAAAAATGCTCGTACTTAGATGAGTACAGTGGGTACATACGATATCAAAAATGAGTTATGAAACATTGAAAATTAATAAAATATTTACGTTCCAGACAAAGTGTTACTTCGCATTTTGAACATATCCATCGCGCCCTAAAGTGGCATACTCTGCAAGGAAGTTGTTTGACAATTTTTTGGGAAAATGACCAAATCTCTCTTTTGTAACATTTGCTAAAACTAATCCAAAAACGCCGTTTTTTAGAAAGTGTAGATTTTCTAAAGCATCCTGGGTAATGAGCAACGTTTCTTTTAAAAGCTAACAAATTCATTTTTTCACCTGGTACGTCAGCAGGCAAAAGCTCAGGCTGAAAATTATCATCATCAATATCCTCGTTATCAGTTTAATAGTCAATATCAGGCGGAATGGTAAGAACATCTATGTTATGATAAACTGACTTAGCTACATCATTTAAAGCTGGCCCAAGGGTTTTAAAGCATTTTCCATAAAATTGAATTGGATATATATCCTGATCGTCATTAGGATCCATTTGTGGAAGATGTTTAATAAACCCAGTGTACTTAAATGAGTACACTTTAATTTTGTACCGATTTGTTAACTTTAACGATTATTTTTTGAATACTTTATGCAAAGTTGCCTTAAGTATTTACCCTTTGAACTTTTGCACCAAACAGAACAAAAAAATATATTAAATGATACAAAAAAACAATACTAAAACGGGTAAACGGGAATCAACTTGCCTATCTTGATAGCTACTTGGCAAATTACTGGAATAAGAGCCATTTATAATCCAAAATTCTAAAAATCCATACAGGTAACTGTGTTAAAACTTTTTACATTCGCGATGTGCCCTTGCAGTTTGATACATGTCACCACCACAGAATTTTTTATATGTACCCAACTTAATAATTTCGGGGAGGGGTTATTACCCGCCAGTGCCCCCTACAATGGCGCGTTGCAAACAAACCCGATGCGTTAAAACATAGCATAACTCGTGTATACTGGGCTTTAGCCCCAATTGAAAGCATCTAATTTAAACAAAGCATTATCAAAATAATGAAAGAAAATGCATAATCCTATAGAAAATCAGATATTTATAGGGAAAATAAGTAAATGCAGATAGGTCCAAATATAATTGTAAAAGAAATAACAGAGTAAATCGTGAGTATTTCTAGATTTAAAACTTCTTAGTTAATAATTTAGAAAAACCAATGAGAAAAACAATCTACCTAATAAACAGGCCAAAGAGGCTACAATAGGCTGAAGAAATATCATTTCTGGTTCTACAGAAAACCCAGAAAACAATTACTTATCAAAATAAACAAAGGTAAAAGCGAAAATATAGAAAGCTGCTCCAGGAAAAAATACATTTTAACATGGTTAAAAAGTTTTTCAACTTGACATCTTGGGCGTATGAACATGTTTATATTGAAAGCAGTAGATAAGTATTCCGACACAAAAATACAAATATCATTCTTTTAGATAGACCTAACAAGAAAGCAGCTAGAATTCACAAACTAAGCCATTATAAAAATCACTAGCCATAAAGTAATTCTAAATATTTTTAAGATTTTCTTGTTAAGAAAGACCAAATAACAGATAGAGCAAAGCTCGGTATTTCATTATATTTAAAAGGAAACTGATTCAGGTGAGTGTGAAACAGTAGCGTAGCGCCAGCGATCTTATGGGGGGGGTTTTGAATGGATAAATGTATGTTTCAAAAATTTTATACAAAGATTTTCGAAAAGTTTATTAACAATGATGTACAGTTAACTTATTGTGCAACTTAAAACTAAAAATCCCAGAAAAAAATTTATAGCAACAAAATTATGTAGAAAAAATAAGACATCTAAATGTGAAAACCGTATTTTAATACCTGCGGTGGTTTTTAAGTTATGATTTTTTTAAATATTTTTAACCCCCTCTTTCACCCCTTTAGCGACGGACCATGTCATTCAAAAATCACTGGTCTCATGCCACTGCTGAATATAATTTTTGAGCCAAATTTGGTTAAAATCGGTTCATTAGTTTTTCTGAATTCGTTTATACAGACATACACACCCCTACGGACAAACATATTTTTTTTATTGTTGATTTAGACTTTTTTTGACCCAAACAACATATTTTTGATGATATCCGAAAAACTTAATTTTATCCTGAAACTAATACCTCTTCATACTGGTGTATGGAGAGGTAGATCACTTTGGTTGTAATATTTATATTCAGATATACCTGAGACAACTAACTCCAATGACGCCAATTTTTCAATAGAATAGAAGAAGTTTATCTGTGGAACCCACACAGTATTTAAAACATTTATTTTTTCTTCTGGAGTAGACAAATCCCGTTTTTTAAGACAGCAATATCATTATTATTATACATATTGGGAGTGGGTACCTTTTTGTTACCTGCCATACTATTTTTCTATTTTAGGGTAGTTGTGGTTAGTACTACAAATACCCTTAAATGGAAAAATGATTTAAAGTTTTTGAACATTGTACCGGGTGTTCCACTAAGAGAGGTAGTCGGCTATATCTCAGAAACTACTAATAGTATAACTTTCGGGAAAAAAATTTTTAGATAAAAGCGACCAAGAGAAATTGCTGGAAATTATTTTCAAGTCGTGGGATGGCCGCTAGGGGGCGTAAGGGTAACGTCAAAACATAAAAATATACATTTCTCAAAAAAATATCAAATAAAGTGTATCAATAAATGGTACTATTTTTATCTTTAATGTTTTCTAAACAAAGAAGCTTCAGGTGTAATTTTTGTCAGTTCTAAATTAAAGTGGTGGGGGAAGGTTAAAGTTTAATTTAGAAAAGTGCTAATAACTCCGGATTGCTTTAACCGAATTTAGTGAACTTAGTCTCGTTTAGAAGAGCATTTTAAACATTATTTTAAGGTGTATAAACTATTGCTACACTCATCTCACAAACGCCGCTATAGGGCGTCAAGGTAAAAACTAACCTATTTTACGAATTTTTTTGAAAAATTTAAATACATAATATACCTTTTACATATTTAGATAGAGAAAAAAATTTAACAAAACGGCGAAAACCGCAATTTAATATCTCTTTTCAAACCGAATATATTCCAAAAATATAAATACTACATAGAGACGTAACGATTTAAGGACACGATGTTTTCTATAGGCCGATTTTTTTAGGTAAAATTAAATTTATACATTTTTACAAAATCTAATGACATACTACGTAATTTTTACTAATTTAAACCCATTTAACGATATTATACAACATTAGATAATTACCAACCTATAACTGTAATAATCCTTCGAGCGTGGTCCTTATCAAGTTCTTCATTGTCTTCAGTTAGTAGTGAGCTTTGATGATCGCTTTCCATTTTTCTTCAAAAGATTAGCCAACTAAATCTGCATTAAAAGTAGCTTTACAATCGCATACCCGAATTGCGCGAAGGTATACGATTTGAATGATTCGTAACTCCATACGGAACTAAAACTTTCAAGGTGTAGACAGTGCGTAATACACGGCCCATGCCATGATTGCCATGGCATATGTATTAAGTATAATAGGGCAGTTTTAGAACATTTATGTAGTATTATTTTTTTTGTTTGCTTCATAGGGGGGGTTTTAACCCCTAAACCCCCCCCAGCGCTACGCGCCTGGTGTGAAAACTTCTGATCTTAAACTCAATAAGTAAAGAAAAAAGAATGCATCGCTAACGACATAATCAAACTGTTACATCTAAAAAAAAATTCCAATAATTTTGGTATTTAATGTAGCCGTTAGTCTCTAAGAAAATATTGTCGTTTTGTGATTTGGCCATTTAGATATTACTTATTAGCTTTTTTCTGCTTTTTATTAAAAAAGGCAAATAAAATTAAATTATTTTAGTTGTTACTAAAGATAAAAATAAAATTCTTTTTTATCAAGACGAATCAATAAAATGTGACTCTTGCATGGACGAATCAATAAAGTGACCCATTAAGAAAATGTTAGTTTTATGTAGTATATTTTTTAATTTAAACATTTTTAAGTATTGGTTTGTATTCTAGAGGTAAAAACACCATTTGTCATTTTTAAGTACAAAGGCAGCCACAAATATGGTTCAGTTTAGTCCTTGTTGGGTGACCCTGTCCATTAAAGATAAGAAAAAATTAAGTAATTAAATGGAATGCAAAATCTTGGCAAAGTTAGGTATCTAGAAGGTTCCAAATGCAATTTAAATAATTGAAATATCATGAAGTTTTTTTTTAAGTAGGTAATTTCTAGGCTTTCTTTACATAGAAATGTAGTAGCCGTGTTAATTATCTAAAACGTCATAATACTTTTTGGAAAACATAAAAATTAAGTAAAATATGTAATAAGCATAAATTAAGACATCACTTATAATTAGAAGTGTCAATTTTATGGGATAGGTATTACTTTTTTAATTTTAGTACCAATTTTTAGAAACATGACTGCTACCATACACCTTCCTAACCGCTATTTTATTACCTATATTTTAAACCTAAAATTATTTGCACGAGGCAAATAGACATTTTTTTTACAATATGAACATTTTTTTGTATTTATTTATTTTTTAATTTTATGTTACCAAAAGTAAAAAATACATTTAGGAAATAAAAGGTTAAGCTCATAATGTTAAAATGCCCTAGCTCCGAGCTCTGTATCAATATGTATGGGAACTTTTAAAACAGCCCAAAAACCATTGAAACAATATTTATTTGTTTTAACTTTGTTGTGTAATGTTGACGTGCACATGTTGAATTGTTAGTAGACTTAAATAAATTTGTTTTAAGGTTTTCCTATTCCACAATATTGTTTGGAGATGCTAAGGCCCACTGACGCGCCTGGTACCAAGGTTAAGAAGCTCAGTTTGATGCCTAGTCACATTTTATTTTAAAAACCAAACTTTGATGTTTCCTTTTCATAGTCGAACTATGATTTGCTAAATACTTTAATAGCAAGAAAGGTTCTAAGAAAAGATCTTTAGCGATTTTTTAAAATAATTTCTAAAAATTATTTTGCATTTTTATTATACTGCAAATGTATCAATTAATAGTATTATTATTAGTACTGTGATTGCTATTAGTTCGTAGAGTTTTATTCAATTCATCTTTAATATTACATTAATGTAAATTGTAAGATCCAAGTCTAAGTTTTTTCTTTAATATACAAATAAGAACAACTGGTAAAAGTCCTTACGTAAAGGTGACGTTACTTTTGTCATAAATGTCCATCTGTCAGACTCCTATATTTTTCGCGTTCATCTTTAAGTGGTGTATCAATACGTTCTAGAAATTTAGCAACATAAGTTGCAAAAAAATTTTTTGGAAATATTTAAAGTATCTAATACCTTTTTAAGCCAAGGCGTGTATTGTAATCTGATCTCATATATTCTAAAAAATAATTTATATAAAAATCAAACGACAGTAGTTCTCAAAAAAACTAGTTTGGTCCAAAGTTTGGAACTTTTAATGTTTAATTAATCATTTAAAGAAGTCCTATATTTTTAGTTTTAATACCAGAGATGGATTAGTTAGCGGAGGGACAGCGGTAGACAGAGCTGTTGGAAATTGAATTAAAATAATTGAAAAATCGTATTCAATTACTTCTTAGTAATTGGATTACTTTAATTCAATTACTTTAAGAAAAAGGTAATTTTATTTGGATAATCAAATAATGGAATAATGTAATCGTAATTAGTAATTTATTTTCATGAATCCCAAGTGATTCGATTACTTAGAAAATAATTTGATTACTTATAAAGTAATTGAATTACTTGGAAATTAGTTCAATTACCTAACTAATATTTGAATTACTACGAATAGAGTAATTGCTAAAATATTTAATTACCTTTAGTTTTTATTGATAATTGAATTACTTTTAACAAACATGCTACTGACTGATAATCGTAATTTACTACTACTTAAAAGAATAATTGGTAATTGTACTTAAATTACTTTTTAAAAGTTATTGCGACAGCTCTGGTGGTAGGTTTGGACAAAATCACGAAATATCACAAGGAAGTAGGGAAGTACAGTTAGGTATCAAGTGTACTTATTTTTTTGTTAAACGCGCGATTTTCGAACCGAAAAGCTAGTCAGAAACAACCTTTAACCCTTTTTCTGTCTGGGCATTGTTATCACGGTTTCATATTTTTCAGAATTAAATTTGAATATAACTGTATTTATAGATTATATTCTTAAAATTACACATGATTATAGGTAGGGAAAGTGGGTTGTCTTAAAACTAACCACATATCACCAGAGAATTGGGGGGGTTAAAAAATTGTTTGAAAACATTACGTGATTAAGGGATGACCTCTTATGTAAATTAAATATATTGATGTACTATGTGAGACAAAAAATCGATAGCTCATTAAAAAAATCATATTTTAATAAAATTTGCATTTAGAAAGAAAATTTTTGATATAAATAACCCAGCTTAACTGGTTTTTACCTTTAATAATATGTATATTGATTTACGAAGTACTGTAATAACACACAACAAATCACATTGGCAAATGGTACTCATGAATGTGGTCGATATCTACTTATTTCGGGCTGCCTTAAGATTATGTCCAGGTGGAGCCAGTATTAAAAAAAAACTTTTGTAAATTAAGGATACGTACGTATTTTTCTTTTTCCGCTTAAACCTTTTTGCACAATTACACCGCTTTTTCAATCCCGAGTTAACCTGGATTAAGGCCTAACTCCGGGTTAAACTAGAAATTTTATTTGCACTGTCTTTTTCAATCCTGAAATATTTTTAAAATCTAGGATTCCCTTTAATCCATTGGGGTTTTCTAAAAATAAAGTTGTTTATTTGATTTTTTTATTTGGATTTTATTTTTTAAAATGGGATATTCGCGGATATATTGGACGTAGTAAAATTTGTTTTTTGCAATGCGTAAATATGTAAGGAGCAATTATTTTGAATATTCTACCTAAACTATTTATAAAAAAAAAGATTTTAAAGTAGTAACTCCATTTTATGTTTAGTAAAAATTTTAGCTATGGTTTGACTAGATTTTGTAACTGCTTTTTTGCCAAATACCTTTGCTCAGATTACCCTACCTATGGAGTAGCGTCAGGCTTTCATCACATACACAGCTGTAGCTATTGGCGTAGCTAGGCGTATGCGAAGTACAGCCTCGCGAGGGGCCGCTTCACTTTTTGTGGCTGCCACAGCTGGAATCTTATCTTAGTAGATGCAGCCAACAAACAATCCTTCGTAAAGGTGTTTTTGGCTTTATCCAAAAATTATATGTCCCATTTTCAGTCCAGTAAGAGATGGGAATTAATAAAGAATAAATTAAAGATAAGCTTAAAATCGTTGTCTGATACAAGGCGGAAAAGCCAAATCGCTTCCGTAAAAGCGATTTAAATTGAATTTAATTCGATTTCAAACCGATGGTATTGTCGATTGAATAAATAATCCAAACAATCACTTTGAAGATTTAGATACTCTCTGCGATTGCGAATCAATTGCTACTGAAATGCTGACTCTGGAATTAATAATTTCTATTCCCGTGTGGTACGAAATATTAATTCGTGTAAATAAAATAAATTAAATCTGGCAAAAAGTCAATATAAATTTAAAGGTCACTATTGACAATTTGCGCAAATTTCGTGACTGGGTACAAGAATTTCGTGAAACAGGCTTTAAATATTGTACTGCAAAAGGTTGCAAGTTCATAGAAAAGAGCAGTTATGAGATTCCCACGACTTTCAAGGAAAAAGGGCTTGCACGAGAAAAATAATGTTTAGTTATGAAGCTGCAGATGAGTCTACTGATTCTACTAAAAATAGATTTAGAATTGATTTTTTAATTGAAATAATTGATGCAGTAATTTAAGACACTGACACGAGATTTACTCCATTTAATCAAATCTTTAATAAATTTAGATTTTTATACGAAATAAATACTTTTAAATTCTTAGAAAATATCAAACTTTTAAAACATTGCAATGACTTAGGTACAGTACTACGGCATGGAGAAAGTAAAGATATAGAATCATATGAACTACACGAAGAGCTACAACTTTTAGCGCCTACTATACCAGACCCTATTAAAGACGCCAATCATCTTATTGAATTTACAGGTGTAAAAAGTATGATGCTCACGATTTTAATGGGCGATAGTGAAGCTCAAAACAAATCGAAAAATCCAAAAACATATGGGTCAAAAGTTAAATGTTATCCAAATATGGCCTTTCAAAGTTTAAAAAAAATTGGCAACACCGCGCTCGTTTCATCAAAGCGAGTCGAACGTTTTTGCGAGTTTTGCATATTTACACTTCTTTTAAGGAGATGTTTATTTATATACAAATAATAAAAATTAATTTTTGCAATTTATTTTGATATTTAATTTGAAATTTGTATGTAAACACAATACATTATTGTTCTGTTAATATTTGTAATTAAAAACTAATTGTACTTACCACAAATAGGCTAAATATTCATTTTTATAGCACAAATTATTATGTTTTTAAACAGCACTTCTTTATTTTGCTTAAAGAATAAGGTTTTTCGGTTGCACACATCTCGTTTTTAAAACTCTTGGACACTACAGTTGTATATTTATAACATATCCGCATTTCTCCCGATTTAAAAACAACTAGAAATGTCGCAGCCGTTAAACATGTATTTACAACTGACTACACAAGGCTTCTAGCTAGGTAGCTCTGTTGCCAATTGTTTTTTATATTCTTAACTTTAGGAAAAATTATTATTAATATTATTTTTTTTTATTTGTAGATTGAAACGTTTGAAACTTAGTTTATTTTATTAGCAAATGAATTTTCTTATAAGCGATTAAGAGAAAAGTTTCAGGTTTTCAGAAATAATTGCTTTCAAAGTTTAAACTTATGCATCGTTTAGACAAAAATCTGTCTTGATACATATGTCATATGAGCTTTTCGACTTGTTTTGAGCTCCACTATCGCCCATTAAAATTATGAGCACCATACTTTTTACACCCTGTATAATTAAAAATATATTTCAAGACATTTATTCTTATTTTTATATTGCTATTAGAATTATGCTGACTACAGGTTCTACAGAAGGAAGTTTTCCAACTTAAAAATTATTAAAAACTACTTGGGAAATAGTATGATGTAGGACCGATTGTCCGCTTTAAATTATTAATTGAAGTAGAGGTAGCTTCAAGAATAAATTACAAATCTTTAATTAATGACTTCAGCAAAGCAAAAAGCCGTAAGAAAATTATTTTTGTAAAATAAAGATTAGATCATACAAATTACAAGTTGACTTTCGATATTATCCGCGCAAAAATATTTTAGTATCATGAATGTGTCCTGCATTTACTTTTGTATTCACAAAAAGATGGTAGGTTCATTAAATTGTTGTTAGGAGTAGGTACTGAACAAAAAAGGGCCTCGCTCATGCGACTTCGCCCACGTCTAGATTATTCCACGCTACGCCACTGGCTGTAGCTCTTAAATGTGACCCATTAGATATTTGTTACTATGAAAACTTTTAGAAATAAATAAATTAACTACCCACCAGTATGCATAACAAGCGATTAAGACTTATTGTTGAGGAGCTATGACCGACCAAGTTAAAAATTGCTCAACTAGACTCGCCCTACCCTTCCCTACCCTACGTAGGTGCTCATTAGTAAGAATCTGCAACATATTCCAGACAATTTATACTTTTTATTCAAGTTTTAAATTTCTTTATAAATCCCCAAATATTGTAAATGTCTACACCTAAACAGGAGCTTTTTTAAAATATTGACATGTAAAAACTTGGTGTCACGTCAATACGTCGCGGCAAATTCGACGCTTGACAATTCGACGCGGTCAATTCGACGTACGACAATTCATCGCATGCGATAATTCTTCGCATGCGACAATCCGTCGCATCGCAATTCGACGCAGCAGAATTCAACGCTGACAATAAAAAATATCGTTGTGATATTCAGAAATATCGTTGTAAAATTTGTGCTCCAAGATCGGAAACCCCCTCTAGTATTCAGCAATATCTATCAACGGCTAAATAATATACAGAAAGTTCCATTTCAAAAAGCAAACGATACGAAAAGGCAAAGATACCTAAAAGAAGATTAGTGCAATTACAATATTTATAGAATATATCAAATTAATGACTTCTCTGTAGGGATAATTTAGACAAATTCAAAAGCCATATGTTCTAGTCGGTTATGGTTAGTTCTGGTAAGCAAAGTGGCTTTTTTATTTTCCCCAATTATATATCAGCGTAAAAATGCTGAGACGTATTAGAAAAGACCCATGATTTGCTTTTTTACATTAAATGCATTATTTAGAAAAAGCCTACTTTTTAAATAACGCGCCGAGTCTCTGCGACCCATTGTGTCTGCGTCAAGTTCTAAATACGTCGTATTTGACCGCGTCGAATGGTCGCTGCGACGAATTGCCGTCATGCCATATTTGCCGCGGCGATTTGTCGCGCGACCAATTGTCCGCGTCGAATTGTCGTAGATCCCAAAAACTTATAGGTTTCTAGAGGAGTTTTAAATTACTTAATGCTTAAGCATTCATTACGGGCCTGGTTTCGGAAGCATGACAATTACTAATGATCTAATTTTGCTATAAAACAACTTTAAAAATTTAATAAAAAATTAAACCCGTCGACCACTCTGACGTCAAACGAAGAACAAGTTCACCTTAAAACAAAATAAAAAATTGGCTACAGTTTTGGCAAAACAAATAATGATAGAATAGCAAACATGTTTTAGAATATTCTCGTATAAATTAAATTATTATAAAACATTTTTTGTAGGTAGTGGATTATTAATTTTGTGCTTAATTTAGCAATGAATATTGTTGTTAATTCGCTAAAGGATGACAAAGGAACATCTGCCGTTTTTTTGTATATATTTTTTTAAATACATTTCCATTACACAAATAATGACTTTGCTTATTTATCAATTAACAAATGACAGAACTATTAGCATTTTTTTTTATCTTGGGACAGTCTACGAATGCCTAAAGCCCAAATTCTATTGTATCGTGGGTATCTTAAGTGTAGCAACAAAATATATTTGGAGATTGACCTTTTACCTATAAACTTTTTTCAGATTTTGAGCAATTCGATCATAAATAATTTCTGGTGCTATTGTTTTGCAAAAGCACTTCTGTTTTCCTTTTTAGAGCTTTTAGCGGTGTTTTGCAGATTTTGTCGATGCTTGAAAACATCCCTAAGCTTTTGCTGTTATGGAAGCTCTTGTTTTCACTGCAGTCTATTTAGGACTAAACAGTTACAATAGGGGGCAGAGGGGTAAAGCTTATTTTGGTTTAATTATATCAAAATGCTCGGAAGGAAAGGTTTTGTAGTTTTCTCAGACAATAAATAAGATTTTAGTGTTAATATGAATAGCTACGAGCTCTTATGTATATTTATAATGCTTAGTAAAATATACCTGACGCAAGATGAAACCAGGAAATAAAAATTAAATCTAGCATTTATTATATTTTTTAAATTTATTTCTATTTTGACAAGAGAAAAAGTCATAAAATTTCTAAGCTAATTAAAAATTTAGAAAAGGTCAAAATGGCGATTTAAGTAACTTTGCAACTTAAATATGCGAAAGATGTGTATCTTTATCTTTAAATATAAGACAAGATCATAAAAATCCTAATGGCGTAACTAAAAAATAAACCGATTTTATCGTTCCTTTATTTTATTCAAATCAAAAACAGAAAATCTCTGAGTTCTAAGCAAATCGATTATTTTTAAATTTTTAGCTGGAGTGTTAGGATATTTTTTTAAGGTAAGATAAGGGGAAAATTAATGTCAATATCCATATTAATAAACAAAAAAAAAACAATAAACTTCACAGAAACTAAAGTCGGCAGATAAACTATTCGTCCCCTTCAGATTGTTCGATAAACACCCAAACACTCGTACTGAGTTTTGTATAATTTCAAGTAAGATTAAAAAGATTAAAAAAGCAGAAATTCAAATTGGCATGTTCATTGCAGAACATAATCTGGCATTTAGTTTAGCAGATAGTCTAGTTGAGCTCTTTAAAACAATTTCTTTAGATTTAGACAGAAACGAAGTGAAAAACATAACATGCAATCGAACCAAATGCACTAAAATTGTAACAAACGTTATTGGTCAGACTAATTTTGAAAATGTGTTAAATGACATTAGAGTTAGGTCTTTTTCGATTATAATTGACGAGTCTACCGACATTGCATGTCAAAAAAGCTTGGCTCTTGTTGTCAGGTATGTTTCAAATAATACTGTATTTGATCACTTTCTTAAGCTGCTAGAGGTTAAAGATGGTACTGCACATGGACTCTATACTGCACTTGTAGACTTTTTTGAGAAAAATCATATACCATATAAACAGAATTTGATAGGTTTTGCTTCTGATGGTTGCAATACTATGATGGGCGAAAAAAACTCTGTGCAAAAATTACTTAAAAACGATATTCCTCATTTATTTGTAATTAAATGTATTTGTCATTCTCTTGCTCTCGTCGCATCCTATGCATGCAACAAACTGCCCAATGACATTGAATATTTGTTAAGAGATATGTACTCATATCTTCAAAGTTCAAAAAGATTAAAACAATATGAAGAATTTCAAGCTTTTTTAATGATTAAACCTCACAAAATTTTGCAGTTAAGTCAAACTCGTTGGCTATCGCTGAGTAATGTAGTCAACAGGGTTGTTGAGCAGTTTGGTGCCCTAAAATTATTTTTTCAATCGCAGTATTTGGAAGAACATGACAAGAAGGCTGAAGACATTTTCATCGTTTTAAATAAACCTCTTACGAAATTATATTTAAAGTTTTTGCAATATGTTTTACCTTTAATTGTAAATTTAAATCAAGAATTTCAAAGCGAACAGCCAAAAATACACACTATTTACGATAAAATGGCAGCAGTTTATAAAACTTTTTTGGAATTTTATTTAAAGCCCGAATATATCAAAAGCACGGCCTAGGAAAATATACAGTATAGAAATCCACAAAATTTCATGGATCTGGATAACATGTACTTTGGGGCAGAAGTCGTGGTTGCATTTTCTACTAATTGCAATAATTTGTTAAGTAAGACGGACATTCAAAATTTCAAGTTAAAATGCCTTGATTTTTATGTAGAGTGTTGCCATCAAATATATAAAAGATTTCCTTTCAACAAAGACCAAATGCAAAGTTTAAAACTCTTGTCATTTTTAGATCCAAAAAATATTTCAAAATTTCAAAGCATTGCTATTACAGCTTCCAAATTCCCACAAATTATGAAAAGTCTAAATATTAATGATTTAGACAGAGAATTTAGATTATTAAGAAATACGGAAAACCTAAACTTTGAAGATAATTTTCTAGCATTTTGGACACATGTTTTTTCTTTAAAAAATAATGACGAAAGTGACTATTTGCCTACCCTTTCGTGTTTTGTCAAATATATTTTGTGCCTCCCTCATAGTAGTGCAACCGTAGAACGGATATTCAGCTCTGTAAATTTAAATAAAACTAAAAGTCGAAACCGGTTGAGTAACGAAACCCTTGAAGGCATTTTGCACTCCAAAAATATTTTAAAAACTCAAAATAAAACCTCGGCAAATTTTGATGTCGGAAATGACATGTTAAATAAACATAATAACACTATGTATTCTAAATAAGCTGGTAATATTATTATAAAGTAGTGCTAAGTATGCAAAAAATAAAATATTTATGTTTTACAGTGTTTCAATATGAAAATGTAGAAAAAAATTAATCTGGGAATTTCGTTCAAAATCTGACAACTTTTGAAATACATTCTGGGAAAAATAAATTTCTGAGCCTGGCAACACTGATTACAGCGCTCATTTGAGTTGGATCCAACAGCAAGACAAGTGTAACTATTACTGAGAATTAGACTTTTTGTTCTTTAAATCGGTCTTGTGTCATCGTGAAAAATTATAAGTGCTCTGGTTTGGTGAAATCAAAAAAGAAAGATACCTAATAGTAGGAGTAAAAAATAATTAGTTGTTTTATTTAAAAATTATAATTTTTTATCTTTTTACTTTGAAACCTTATTTATATTACGCCTATTATTTCTGACTTAAAAAATATTTAATATTTATTAAAAAGCAAAAGATATAATAATATGCAAACATTTTTTGAATATTATAACTTATTACCTTCATTTGAACGAAAACGTCCGTATTTTAATAGGCAACTTAAACAAAATTTCCACTAATAAAATGGAAACGACATAAAAATTAAAGTTAGGTTGTTCTGACTTAATTTTGTGTTGATGGGAAATTAAAATATTTCCCAAGAATAGGTTTTGGGTGCCAACCTGCTGTAGGCACCCATATGAAAACACTCGCTTTTGACAGATGTATCGGATGACAACGGGTGCCAACGCCAACCCGTTGGCAACCAAAAGGAAAAAACCCATTTTGGGGAAAACCAATATTTCCTATAATAGTTTAAGGTCCAAGCGCTCACCCGAGTACGGCATTGTAGGCCTGTTGCCATAAATTTACATACGAAATTTTACATTATTTCGGACATCGGATGCATAAGATCCCGACTTAAAAAGGGACACTTAGCAACCCTGCTTGTTTTCCTAACTATAGTTTTTACCGACTGGCCTACTTTCCAATGACGTAGCGCTCAGTCCTTAAAGCTTTTAGGAGTTGTCGAAAAACCCCATTTTAAGGAATAAACCCTCTAACTTCCTTACAAAAAATATTACTCAAGTATAATTTGTTTAACTTGAAGTACTTCTAATTACTTTAAGTACTTTTATGTACTTCAAGTACTTTGGTTTACTTCAAGTACTTTGGTGTACTTCAAGTACTTTGTGTACTTTACTTTAAGTACTTTGTTTTACTTCAAGTACTTTGGTTTACTTTATGTACTTGGATTTACTTCAAGTAAAATACTTGGGTGGTACTTCAAGTACTATTTCAATTTACTTGAAAATGCAAGTACATTTTAATGAATACTTGGTACTTGTACTTGAAGTTTAAGAATACTTTGACAGCTCTGTCCGGAATGGCATCTTTAAAAAGACGTACTTTGGATTTTTCCTGCAAAAAAAAATACAATTGTTATTTACAAAAAGCTATAAAAAAATTACCGTCCAGCTTTTTGGCAAAATCACAATAAATATAAGTGATAGCTCAAACATTATCAAACTTTCTGAAGGAGCGGAAAATTTTGGTAAAAAAGTTCTTGATTTCCGGAACTGTAGCTCCAATATTTATAATTTTAATTTAACGTTGAAAATCGCCTTTCGCGCGGCAATTTAGGCATGCGCGTGCCGCCACTGTAGAGAGAGTTTTTAAATAATCAATAATAATATATAATAAATAAATAATAATAATAATAATACGATGACATTATAAAAGTTAAAAAAAAATTATTAATTGTTAATTTTTGAAGTAAAAAAAAATGGAAAGTTTAAATAATGTTTCTTAAATATATATTTTTTTAAATTTTAAACTATTAATGATTTTAAGTTTTTAATTTTTTTCCTTACATTTGTTTATAAATTGTTTATAAACAAATGGATTGATTAAATATTTTGTAATTTTTTTTCACCGTATTGTTAGGGTAAGAAAATAATAATTTGAAAAAAAAATCTTTTAAACAATATTTTATTGTTTATAATCTTTGTTTTTCATATTTTTATTGTTGAAATAAATTATTAGGAAATCGTTTTTTTTTAATCATAATTTGCATTTTTAATATAATGGCAAAAAAAATTGTCAACAATTTATTTATTTATTTATTTATTCAACAATTTGTTATAAACATAAACAATTTTTTTATTTGTTATAATTTTTTCTAGAACATAGAAAAAAATTACAAAAAATAGCAACCTGCAACAATAAGGAAAAAAACATTTTTCTTGATCTTTTAAAAATCATCTGAATTTTGGAGCACGACTAATCGTAAGTCTGACTCGATTTGTCAACAAACAAATTGCTGTAACTTTGCAACTATTGCAGATACAGTTTTCGACCTTTGGGCCGTTTTTGTATAGTATAAGTTAAGCTTTTTTTATAAATTTTAAACCTAACGTTTATCTGATATAGTTCTCTAACAACAAGCATTTATTAATAAAGTTAATAATTAATACAATATTTTTTTATAAACTTTCATAATGTCATCTTGTTGAGTATGGTTATAAAAAGGACTTTAAGAAACAAAAAATTAAAAGATTAATTATTTAAACATTTATACCGCCTTTTATGACAACAGAGACCCGTAAAAAACTGTTTATTAACAATTAGGTAAATAACTTTTTGAAAAATAAATGATACAACTTTTATTATCGCGGAATCATATTCTTTAAAGTGTCTAGACAACACCAGAATTTTTATTTTTTTAATTAATATTTAATTGTATAAAAAAATTATTTAAAAACTACGCTCACTACAGTGGCGGCGCGCGCATGCCTAAACTGCCCAGTAAAACCTGATGTTCAACGTTTAATTAAAATTATAAATATTGGAGCTACAATTCTGCAAATCACAAAATTTCTTTGCCAAAAAACTGGACGGCAATTTTTTTTACAGATTTTTGTTAATAACAATTGTAATTTTTTTTTGCCAAAAAAACTAAAAAATAGGTCTTTTTCTAGATGCCATTCTGGATCGTTTAAACTATTAATCAACTAATTTTCGCAGGAAATCAACTTCTCAACTAGACTATTAGGAAAAATTAACAGGAAAGTGCCATCTTTGCTACGCCATAATTTGTATTAAAAATTATAAAACTGTTGTTTTTTTCTTTTAATGAATGTTTTTACTTCTTTGTGCGTTTACTTCTCTCTCTCTCGTGAAGGCCAGCCTTCCTTGAACAACAAAAGGTGTGCAAAATACCTGCTTAAGAGGAGAAATATGTTATTTTTTCTATCCATCTAATTTGTGTTTACAAAATGTTAATGATACAAAAATTTTCCATAACAGCCGCCTTTTAATTTTATTTCATTCTTAATTCCGTACGAAGAAACGCTGGCCGATATGACGTCAATAACGTCGCGTTGTCGAAGTTCGCCAGTTGTTTTCACCCAATTTTTAATGATTATTTGTTTGTTCCGGCAATAAATGATGTTTTAAAATGTTTATTTTTAAACTAAAATTTTTATAAAAACAAATTTATTAATTTTTTAAGCAATGGCGTATTTAATGACTTTTTTCTCAACACACGAATTTCACCTTTCTGTTTTGTCCCAAGACTTCCTATTGTTTCTTTCTAATCAGTACTTTTTTTATTTCTATGACAGCCCACGAAGTCTTGTATAAAACTTAAATACTAGGTTCCGTGAGTGCTGGCTTTTTAGATGTCATTTTATCCCCCCTCTTCCGTCAACGTTATCCAAGCACTGAAGCATGCAAATACGAAAAGGTTTTAAATATTGCCTGAGCTTTACAGGGTGGCACCTTTTTGATGAGTTTTTCAGGGTATTCAAAAACTACACGAGATAGCGCAAATCACGTTTTCTAGTTCGATTTTTGAAACAACTACAAGGGTGAAAACAGATCGCAGCTAACTTGATACGGGGCGTGTTTATATTTTAACGATTAAAGTACACATCTATATCTCGGTTGTTAGTAGAGATAGAAAAAAAGTACACCTACGTATAATCCAGTGGTATGCTTAATTTTTTTTATCGGTTAGATTTTTAAAGATTCAGTGTGTCCGAAAGTGGGCCTACATGTATTGGTAACTCGGGAACCATTAAAGCTACAGTGTTGATAAATTACTACTACTAAAAAACTACCAATTTTACGGTTTTATGATTACTAGATTATTAGAACACTTTTTTAAGAAGAATTTAATTTAAGTAAAAATATTTTTTCAACTTTATTTTTTTTTGAGATATTTACCCAAACTTTGGATTTTTATACGGACGCCATATTAGATTTTTACATTTTTGAAAACAGCTTTTTAAGAGTTTTTTATTGATGTATCACAAGTCTAGGTTTTCAGATTGCTTAAGCTCTAAAAACGAAAATTTTTGTTTATTTGATAGTAGGCTTAGACTTGACTGCGTAGTGGCCGCCCCGTTTCATAAAAAACAAATGATACGCATCCGAAGCGGCATCAACCTAACCATAGACATTAAAGATTCTTAGTGATAAACTTGTTACCTTATGGATCTTTTGTGAGAGCGAAATTCAAAACTTATACAAAAAAACTGATGCTTTTTGCAAAAATTAAAACTTCCTAATATAACCTTAACCTGCTAATAATTAAACACAACTGTAAAACAAAAATGTATCAGTAAACAAGAAAATAAAATCACAGTACATGTCTTCCGCCATTTTCCACACATTTCTCGCATTTTTCCAACACCTTGCGGGTTACTCGGCCTAACGTGTTTCGGTTGATGGAAGCAAACATATCCCGTACCCTGTGTTCTAGTTCCAACCTACTTTCGGGCGGAGAAAACTCGTACACCTCATTTTTTGTGTGTCCCCATAGGTAAAACTCAGGGGGGTAATGTCCGGTGATCTACCTGGCTAAGCAATTGGCCCATTATGTTGTCATTAAAGATATTTCTAAGGACCTCCATCACCTCCCTGGTACTGTGCGCTGGACATCCGTCTTGCTGGAACCACAAATTATTTATTTCATTTGGCGGAACTGTATTTCTAATGGCCGGTAAAATCTGTTCTTGCAGGAGTAGCAAATACCCATCTCCATTTAGAGTTTCTTTAAAAATAAATGGTCCAATTAAACGGTTGTCTAAAACAGAAAAATAAATGTTTTATCTAATTGTGAGACGTAAATTAAAGGTGCATTTTAAATTACCTATGATGCCACACCAGACATTAAAGCTAAACCTTGTTTGTAGCCGTCTTTCTTCTAAATTATGTGGATTTTCTGTATCCCAGCAGTGATAATTGAGCCTATTAAAAATTTCACAATTTGTAAACCGGGTTTCGTCTGTCCAGAGAACCTTAAATTGGAAATTAGGTATCTGTTGACATTTAGTAATAAACCATTGACTAAAGGTGATTCGTCTATTGAAATCATTCCCCTAAAGACCCTGGACAATACGTGGTTTGTATGGATGAAAACGGTATATTTTTAAAGACCGATGCACAGATGACTTAGGAATTGTTGTCTGTTCTTCCATTTTCTAACCGATGTTGTGGGATCATCTCTAATATTTTCCATTATAATAGCCTCTCTTGCTTCATTATTTTTTGTATAAGTTTTGGGATTCGGTTTTACAAAAGATCCATAGGCTAACAAGTTCGTAACTAAGATCTAAAATGTCTTTGGTTAGGTTGTTGCCGCTCCGGAAATTGTTCTTTGTATGCAAGTGCTGCAGCTTCGGTATTTCTGTTAGATTTAAAATCAATTTCTAGTATATCCACCTTTTTATCATTGAAATAATTAAGAGCCATTATTGTAAATACTTAAAATAATCAAAACTTAAGTTTTTGTTGAAGGCGTTTCTAAACGAGAAATAAGATGCACGCTAATTTTGACATTTACATTATTTAAATTATAAGATGCGTATCATTTGTTTTTATAAAACGGGCGGCCATTACGCAGTCTAGTCTAAGCCTACTATCAAATAAACAAAAATTATCGTTTTTACAGCTTAAGCAATCTGAAAACACAAACTTGTGATACATCAATGAAAAGCTCTTGAAGAGCTCTTTTCAAAAATGTTAAAATCCAATATGGCGTCTGTATGAAAATCCAAATTTTGGGTAAATATCTCAAAAACAAATAAAGTTAGAAAAATATTTTAACCTAAATTAAATTCTTTTTAAAAAAGTGTTCTAATAATGTAGTATCTTAAAACCGTAAAATTGGTAGTTTGCGAGCTACAGGCAAAAGTTAAAAATGCACCATTTTGGTTTTACTTAATTATCTCAAAAACCATAAATGATAAATAAAATCTGAAAGCAGATTTAATTTTGTCATTAAATTGTCTAAAACTTTCCTAATTTAACCAACACTGTAGCTCTAATGGTTCCCGAGTTACCAATAAATGTAGGCCAATTTGGGACACACTGTATAATGCAACTTTGTTTTTTTAATGGGACACCCTGTATATTATTCTACTATTTATTTTCAAATAAAATTATCATATTATTAATAACACACGCTATATATTTATTAAAAAAATAGTTATTTGTAAAAAAAACGAAATTTATGAAACAAAACAACAAGAACCTGAGCATAATATCAAAAATTTGCACTATTTGTGTAACATTTTATTATTTATTGTCATTTTTTAAAATATTTAGTATAATTTGTTATTATTTTATTATTTATTTATTTATTTACTATTATTATTATTATTATTATTATTATTATTTTTAAACAATCCATAGGCTACTAGGTTTTCATCTAGTCTTTTAAAAGTATTATTGATTGATTATGCCTTTTTTCTGGATATTTAGCTCACATTATAATAAATATTATATATTTCCAAAGTTTTTAAACTCTTTTTCATTTAAATCAAAATTTAGGGATAGGAAAAGCTGGCAGTATGTAACTCTTATTTCTTGCTTATATATTATACAAAATATTGCAGCGATTATTTGTTTCTACGCCAACTTCCAATTTACTATACAAAGTGCGTAATTAGTTAATTAAAATTAAGAGTAAATAAAAAAGGATAATTAGCTTATAATTAAAAAAAATATATTATTATTTTTGTAAAAGAAATCATTCTAAGAATTGATAAGTTTATTGCAATGTAGATACTTCATTTTTAAAGAAGGTGTGCAAAATTTAAATAATATGAAGTTTTCCTTAAATTTTTTACAAGGAACCATTTTTTTTTAATCCATATAAAGTGTAAGGTATCACTAAATAGGTAATTTTATGGGAAAACAAATAGTAAATAATATACGGAGTATCCCATTTTAAAAAAAGGCAACTTTGGGGTTATATTTTTAAAACCGTAACTACCTACCATATACTACCTTGCCATGCTATAAAGGGTTTTATAGTAAACATTTCACAGTGTTGTACCAAAGATAATACTACTACGGATAAGATGAACCATTTAATGCTATATTTTTGATACCCCTAATGGACTTTGGCTAACGCGAGCCGATGTCCATCGAGAGATTTTCGCGCTATCCTTGAACGAAAGTTAAACAGTGTTGCCGGCAGGCCTTTACTATTGGCGTGATGAAACACGACTAGAAAATACACAATCCGTTTAGCCGCCCGCTTTCGCTACTTCGTGTTCCGATTAAGGTACAAGCGACAGACATTGGCAATGTCGCACATGGTTTCGTACCTCGTTTCACTGGGGCAGGGGTTACCGACTTACTTTTATTCGCATTTACGGAAGCATTGATATCTCCGAACTGATTCAAAACGCCCCATTTAAATGAACCATCTATCCGTAGTAGTATTATCTTTGGTTGTACAAAGGACATTAGCACCAAATACATACAACAAGGCTGAAAATCTACCATCCAGAAAGATACTACAAGTTTTGAAACCTGCACATTAATAAAAATGTAATAAAAATAAATTATGGTTGAATTGTTAACAGATTAATAATTTCTTGGATTTCTTGAAATCGGTGACCAAATTGTCACCGAAACGTGGATTTTTAATTTTTACAAGGTTTCTATTTTTTTATGGTTTCTGCAATAGTCAGTCGACTCTGTGCGTCAACAAATCTATTTCCTGTGTCCTTCGCCTAAACAGTCTCGTCTGGCGAGTGATAAAAAAACTTTTTTTAGGCAGTGGATACTCGTCCACACGTGGACGAATAATATTTTTAACTATTGTTGTATTTCTTACAAACTCCTGTTTTTCTAAGGGGTAATTCATCTACTCAATAAATCTTCGTTTAAGCCTTGATTTTTATGGTTTTTGTTGTATTTCTTGAAACATTTATTTAAAACAGACATTTTCCCCATTTTGTAAAATTTAAACAAATACAGTTTTATCTCCGCATTGACCATTTTCTTTTAAAAAACTGTTAATCTAATGAAACTTTTTTGTTATAATAATTTGGCTAAGAAATTAACACATTTAAACAGAAAAACTTACTGCCTTTAAATAGTAGATAATAAGTTAACAAACCGCATCGTTTAAACATGTTTCTATCTAGTATAGTAAACGAGATAGCAATACATGTAGGCCAAATTTGGGACACACTGTATATCCTATGGTAGTAACAATTACGAAAAATTAACAGGGAAGAACCATGTTTGCCACGCCACAATGTATATTATATGAAAAATAATGAAACTGGTTTTCTTCTTTTAATAAATGTAACCATTTATTTGTGTGTTTACTTGTCTCTAATGAAGGCCAGCGTTCCTTAAACAACAATAAGTGTGCCAAAAACTTTAATAATACAGAAATTTTCCATAACATCGTTCGTCTTATTTTATTTTGTTCATAGTTCTGCACAAAAAAAGGCTCGCCGATCTGACGTCAATAATAACGTTTAAGTTCTCTAGTTATTTTTACCTAATTTTTAATAATAATTTGCGTGTCTCGACAACACATGGTTGTTTTAAAATATTACATGTGTATTTTAAACTAAAACAAATTAATTATTACATGAAGTAATCACGCATTTAATTTTTGTCAATCGTTAATTTATGAGCATTATTTGCGTATACAAAATCATGCATTAATAGCCCTTATTAATCCATGATTCTCTATTAATCAACGATTATAGTTTAGGCAATTAAAAATACACAAATTTAGATATTAAGTCTATTTATAACCTTATCATTCAAATATATGCCCAGTTGGTTGCCTTAAAATGAAATACATTTAAAAAAATTTGGAAAAATTATAATTTTTACAATGAAATAACAAAACTATCGCCGAAAAAATATTTTAATTAACTTGGGTACTAATCGCCCTTATTAATATTCTTTTATCACCTTTCTGTTTCTTCCTAAAACTTCTCATTATTCCCTCCTTATTTTTTATTATTATGTTTGTTCTTTAGTATGAGAAGATTTTAAATATAAACCGGAACTTACTCATGTAACTTCTTATCTAACTGCATTATGTATAGGGTGCCCTGATGTTTTGCAGGGTATCTCCCTTTTTAGTAGAGATAGACTTTTGCACAATACTATACATATGCTTTTGCGAAACGAGGGTCATGAAACTTAAGTTTATTGCATAACTTAAGTTTCATGACCTTCTTAGTTCATGAGATACTGAGTGAAATTTAAAAATTTGCATTTTTGATGCTTAATCTGAAAAAAAAATGTAAAAATTACAAGAAAAGTCAGTGGGGTACACTTTTTGTCAATAATGTTGACTAAAATGCGCCCCGAGGCGCCACTGCACTCATAATTTTATCTAGTTAAATTTTACTCTTATAAGATAACGGGTGTTAATAAAAAACTAATTTTTAAAGAAACTCCAACACCCTGTATCTTAAAAACATTGCATTTCCAGACCTATATTAATATAATCTTTTTTTCAAGAATTACTCCAGGATTGCGCTTCTAATTGTTTTTACCGCAATTAAAATTACACCCAGTATATATATTTAAAAATCAGAAAATGGGCTTGATAAAAATATTTGAAAATATAAATTTTAGTTTATATCTCAAAAAATACATAATTCAAAAAATGGACAACTACACCACTGGATTAAAGGTTTAAAAATATATATAATAATTCGTTTTCACTTTTTTAGTGGGATACATGCTACCTGAGAGAGGAGCGGTGTCCAAAAATTCCGTTTTTTTAATTTTTACTCTATATCTCTAAAACTAAGAGGGCCATGAATAATTAATCCAGATATTGAAACACTTTCGATTTTCAATCAGTGCATAAATGTCATCTTTATTTTTTTATTTAAAAGTATTCTATTCTATTTTATCATCAAGTTATGGCTTCCAATCTTTTTTAATTCCAGCGCCGTATAGCCAGCACTCCCTTTCCAGTCATATGCTGCGATGTCTCAACATAAGCCTTCCCGGGCTTTGTCTATGGAAAATCTGGATAATCGGGCTATGTAGCCCCCAGAAATTCCGACTAATTCTCAACGTAATCGATGAAATGCATAATTAACGGTAGTCTAACCAAAAGCTGCTACTGTTTTTGTGTACAACCAACTTGCTGTCAGTCTGACGTCTCACACTGCGCGCGCAACCTATCCTCCGCCATAGGAAGATGACCTCGTGCACTACGTAAAATGTTACAACATCAGAAACTAGGCCTCAACCACTCACAGCGCTTAGCCTCAGAAGAAAGACCCCTATATTAATTGGCGGCGAGTTCCCCTTTGATTTTCACGAGTAAAATCACTGTTTTCCGCGCCACTGCGGTCGATTCCAACGAAAAAGCTAAAGCAGCTTCCAAACGCGTGTTCACTTGATGAAAGTCGAAACGGAAGTCTATTTAAAAGTAGATTACTAAAATCTGTTTATTTTCGTTTGACAAAAACACCTCAACAAAAAATGTTGCAGTGGTTCAAAAATTTTGCCAGGTCGAAACAGATATATTTCGATAAGTTTTTCTGTTCCAATAACTGTACCGATTTCTTCCGAGCCTATGTACCGGGTGTCCAAATAAATAAAATATTTTTAGTAAAAGTGGTCAAGAGAAATAGCTGGAAATTATTTAATAACAACTTTCTGAAATGGCCGCTAGAGGACGTAACTGCAATCTTGAATCTAAAAAAGTGTTGTTTCTGTGAATTTTGCCATATTAACCTAACAAAAAAATACCTGATCTTTAAAGTCGAGAATAATCTGAACCTTTTTTGTTTGACAATTTTTGCTATATCTCTAAAAAGAAAGTGGTGGTAGGTATTCACAGGTTTCCGTAAAACACACCCTGTATCTTCGAAACGGCTAAGCCGATTATAACAAACTTAGGCTAGTTAATAAGTGCTATTCTTGGGCTTTAAATCTTAAAATATTTGAAGTTTTGTAAGTTTCACATGTCGCCGCTGGAGGGCTTTTTCCGACATTCCGACAGAAATGGTTAATTTTCTCAAAAAAATTAAATACTTTGGTATAATTTTTTCTTTATGAAAAGTAGCTAAATAATGTCCAAACATGCTGGCAAAAACCGCATCTCGATATATTGTTCCTTACCTAATATTTAGACCAAATAAAATTTTATACGTCGATATCTCAAAAACTATAAAAGCTACAAGAAATTTTATAAAACATAAATTGTGTATTCTTACAAAACCTCTAACTTAGGTTTTATAATATTTTCATCTAAATGCAGTACTTTACGAGTAATCAAAAAAGCAAATTCTAGTGGTGAACCATAAAAAAATCCTGAAAATTCGATTTTTTGATTATAACTCGTAAAGTATTGCATTTAGACAAAAATATTTTATAACCTAAATTAAAGGTATTATAAAAATACATAATTTATGTCATGTAATATTTCTTGTAGCTTTTACAGTTTTTGAGATATTGACGTATAAAATTTTTTTTGGCCTAAATTTTAGGTAAGGAACAAGATATCGAGATACGGTTTTCGCGAGCTTGTTTAGGCATTATTTTGCTACTTTTTTATTTAAAAAAATTATATTAATGCTTTTAATTTTTTTGAGAAAATTAATTATTTCTGTCGAAATATCGTTTATAGCCCTCTAGGCGACATGTGAAACTAACAAAACTTCAAATATTATAAAATTTATAGCCCAAGAAAAACTTTTCTTAACTAGCTTAAGCTTGTTAAAATCGGCTCAGCCGTTTCGAAGATACAGGGTGTGTTTGACGGAAACCTTCAAATACCCCCCACCACTTTATTTTTAAATATATAGCAAAAATTGTTAAACAAAAAAGGTTCAGATTATCCTCGACTTTAAAGATCAGGTATTTTTTTGTTAGGTTAATATAGCAAAATTCACAGAAACATCACTTTTTTAGATTCGAGATTGCAGTTACGCCCCCTCGCGGCCATTTTAGAAACTTGAAAATAATTTCCAGCTATTTCTCTTGACCACTTTTACCAAAAATATTTTTTCTTCAACGCTGTACGATAAAAAAATTTTGAGATACAGCCGTCGTCCTTTCTTATTTGGACACCCGGTACACGAACGACACCCACGGTACGTTAATACTTAGGTCTTCATTCTTCGTGGGCTGTCACAAAATAAAAAAACTGACAGCTTTTTTTTTCTTTTATTTTTAACATTTTTTTCTGACGGGGGGGCGATAGCCCCATTCGCCCCTTTTTGAATCCGCCATTGTCTATGGCTTGTAATTTCGGGACATTTAAATTTCTTCCTACATTAGCCAGTGTATCCGCTTCCGTGTTACCCGCTATGTTAGCATGCCCTGGAATCCAGCCTAAACGTATGTCAAAGCCGTTATTATTTGCTAAAAGAATTAATATTTATGTAATAAAAGACCACTAGTCTGCTAAGGCAGACAAAAGGATTTTTGTTAACTTTTGTGATCGAGCTTTTGGAATGACTAAAAATAATAGCCCTAGAAAAGTGTTTGTTAATTGCCAATGATTTTACTCCCTTATGAATAGCCAGAACTTCTGCTTTGCATAAACTTAGACCATTGGATAGTCGGGATGAAAGTTAATGTTTAAGTTCGTGAATACTTATACCATAAACCACTCTATTATCTTTTTTTTAAGCGTTCGTATAAATAAAATTTGTCTACTTTCACTGATTTTTTTTTGACCATAAGTTTATGCTTTTTGATATTACAATTAGTTAATTTAACGGAATTAAGTTAATAAATTGCGATATTCCTTCTGAAGCGTTCATATGTAAGCAAATAATTGAACAATTTCTTTCGGGAAGCACTATACCAAAACAACTTGCTGCATACTTTCAGCAAGCGATTGCATGAGCGTTTATACTATAAGCATATAAGTTTATTGAAATAGTATACCAAAATGTTTCGTTACAGAAAGAGACTTGCGGCCTAAATTGAACTTTAAGTATATTTGAAATTATTTTTAATTAGACTTAATTTCGTAATTATTTACTGGCTAAAAATTAAAAAAAAAACATAAAATATTCTTATTTGGCAAGCTATTTTCTGTCCCTGCCACTAAAACCGACAAGGAACATAGGTACAAGGAAATTAAAAGCATCAAAATATTTCCAAGAACTTTTAAGTAATTCTTCTGATTCTTGCCACTTTTTCTTTTTTGGGCTTTTTTCCTTTTCTCGTTCGTTTGGGTACAAAGATTATTGAGTTTTTTGTGAATTTCAGTCTTGACTATGCAAAGATTAAATACGGAATTATTGTTTTTTTTTTAATTTAATAAACTATCTTTTTCAACATAAGGATTTAAGTAACCTACTTTAAACAGGAAAATTGATTTTTTATTAATTAATTTTCAAGAGTCCAAATTATTAATTAAAAACTTCTTCTCGGACATGCATTGTGTTTACTTAATTATTTTTTTTACAACGTTTCGAACAGTAACTATCTCTAATCGGTTTCAAGGGAATACGTAATATCTAAGCTTATGACCACGCCTTATATATCCTAACCGGGTCACTGATGCATGAAGCCACTGCCCATTTTTATGGTCTACTGAGCTAGATTTCTTTTCTGTTAGTGAACAGAGGTTGTCAAATGTTGTGGATATCTAAACTTGGTTTACTATAAACATGGAAATTGTTATTAATAATAGCAGCTTCTTTAAACTTTCGTTTCTTCCAGTAGGATTTCCTAAAAATCCCAGCATCTTTCCAATTAATAATATGATGTTTAGACCAAGCATGTTTCGCAACACCTGACTTGTCAGTCTCGCCCATTCGAGTATGTTTTTGATGTTCTTTAATTTTAACTTCTAAAGGTCTTTTTGTCTCACCAATATATAGAACACCACACTCGCAGGGTATTTGATAAGCAGCTTCTTTTCCCGCATTCAAAGTACACGGTTTTGATATAGTAAGAAAACTTCTAAGGGTGTTGCAGGAAGAGAATGCTGAATGTTTGATGTATTTTCTTGCTATCCTTCTAATTTTTTCAAAAGTTCCTCGCATGCAAGGTATAGTAAGGATCTTTATTTCTTGTTGTTGAAACGTTGTGAAAAAATTAAATAAAGTCAATGAAAGTCCGAAAAGAAGTTTTTATTTAACCTTCAATATTGTCTAGAACCTTCAGGGAAACGTCCAAATGAATAACTCTAGAAATTTTAATTTAGTAAAACCACACTGTATATCAAAAACTGCAGTACCAAATGAGATAAAATAAGTATGTTCGTAAGAAAAAATAAAATACTTTTAAAACAATATGCTACTTGGCCCCCTTTTTTTTCCTGGATTTTAGGGTTGGAACGCACCCTTGCCACGTCACTGTAGAGGTCACGCCTTAGCGTAAAAGTGTTTTTTTTTAATAATAGTGCATTTTTTAGCATATAGCAATTTTTCATTACATTTTAACTGTGCTATATTTTTTTTTGATAAATATTTTTTTTATTATATTATAAGGTTGATTCATAAGGGTTGAAAAGTTGCAAAATAAAATAAGTACATATTTTAAGCAACAGCATTCTAAAATTAAATCACTATGATAAGTTAATCATATTTTTAGGGTAAATATATTTTTTTACTTTAAGCTCTAATAAGGGTTGATTTTTAAGGGTTGAAATATTCTGAAATTGTATTCCAAAGCATAAATCAATCATTATTTAATTAATCCAAACCAAATTTTACCCATCTTAAAGTTTTAAATGAAACTTTATAAGTTTTGAAAATTCTACCCTTTATTGCAAATCGATGCAGGTTAAAAAAAATTGCGAGGTTTTGCCATTTTTTGAGCTTCATTTCCTGAACTAATACTCCAGTAACTGAAGACCTGAAAGTACCCAAAGCTGTAAATAAATCTGAACAGTTTTTATTTGGGGCGCAATTCTTAGGTCTTCGCGGATGCTTTCAAGCGAGAAAAAGTTTATCACGATTCCGACGTGATAAACCCGCTAAAAATGGCCCTCAAAAGTCCAAAAAATGAGTTTCCCGCGAATATCTGCCAAAATATGCAAATGGGAGAATTTTTGTTTAAACAAAAAATGAAGATCACCTCGAAATCTACAAAAATGGTTTTTTTACCATTTTTTTGCAACACTAATATTTTTCGCAAAAACAGCCGTCAAAAAATCCATAGCACTGGATAGATGTGTTAGTTTCTTACCAAATTTCTGGTCCTCGAATTTGGAAATACATGGTTAAAAAATTATTTGACTTTATTAAAAAGAAAAAGTACATTTAGAAACTAGATACTCTAAGCTTTCAAACAATGTGCATTGAAAAGCATTTCAATAGATAAAAAGTTTTTGATTTGCGTTTATTCTGCAGATTTTCTAAAACTCCGGAAACGGCCAAAAATGCAGATTGGCAAAACATGTTTTTTATCAAAACGCAAGAAAGATGGTAAAGGAAATTTTCTGGGATCATTAAACACTTGCTAAGGTCTCATTATAAAAAAAAATGTTAATAGCAAGCCATTTTTAAAAAAATATCAGTAAATTAACGAGATACTCTTAAAATATTGTGAAAAATAAAACTTTGACCGCTTTTTTTAATATTATAGAAAAATTAGAATGAACCCAAACTCATATGCAATGATAGGTACGGGTTTTTTCATCCCGATGAACTTTAAATGATTTAAAAATGTACGTTATTGCTCGAGTAATGGAACAATTTGTCCGCCCGCTTATAAGTAAATCCATGAAGATAGCGGGGATTCTAGAGGTAGAGCGACAGCTGAAATGAGGGGACTTTTGGGTCCCGTTATCTCAAAAACTATCGATTTTTGGAAAAAAATTATAAGGACCATTTTTGTAGATTACAAGGTGATCCTTATTTTTTATTTAAACAAAAATTTTCCAATTCGCATATTTTGGCAGATATTAGCGGGAAAACCATTTTCCCTGCCTTGAGGGGCCATTTTCAGCCCTTTCCCACCTGTTAATGTTGATAACCTTTTTTTTGCTCGAAAGCATACCCGAAGACCTAAGAATGGCGCCACAAGAGAAAACTGTACAGATTTAGTTACAGCTTTGTCACTTCATTTACTTGACAATCTATATATATAATTTGCTAATGTGGATATATTTATATGTAGGTAGGTATGTATATTTATTTGTCTGTCCACGTGATTCTGAAGTTATGGCTTGAGCTATAAAATCATGAAATTTGGCACAGTGGTAGTCTTTAGCAGTGGCTAGAACCTAATAAAGCCAGTTTTTTTAATTTCGCCCCCGGGACAAAAATAGGAGCAAAAAAGTGTTTTTTTACCGTTAGCCGTACGGAAGGCGTCTTACGGAGACAGAGGCTACTTAATATTGTCTCTCGCCTGGCGGGGACAGGCTTTTCATCTAGTAATGGTATAATCTACTAAACACATAGTGACAAGCCCTAACACCTAACAATTAGCACTATCCTAAAATGATTTACTATAGTGAAGGTCGTGTATCGATTTTATTAATAACTGATAATTCAAAAAGGTAAATGGACTTTAACCATGTGTGTTTTAAGCAGTCCCGTTTGACAGCTTACCTGGTCCTCATTATTTATTCCTAATCAAATTAACATATACCATGAATGACTATGCATTTTTTGTATCATCGTTAAATTGCTTGCTAATGGATAAGCACATTAATAGCTTAAAGATTCTAGAAAATTCTGATAATTTCGTTAACTTTATAAAAAAATAATTTAAGGTAAATTGGAAAAAATGATAATAATAATGATTAAAAACTCTGCTTACAAAAAAAAACAGATCAAAGTTTATACTCTGTACTTGTGATTACTTACAAGCCTGTTATTCGTATTTTTTGTAAGGAAAATGTATGTAATTTTGGGGTTTTTGATGTTATTGCTTGGTGTGTTTTTGTGGTTCTCCTGCTTAATTTTAAGGAAAAAAAACATGTTTAGTATACTACAATGTTAAATTACTTTTTTTTTCAATCGATAGAGAACACATTGCGAAGTTCAGACACATAGTCAGCCAAAAAGTGGTGCGACCCGACAGAAATAATTTTACATCCTTTGATATCATTAAGTTTTTCGAATAAAATGGGTGAAATGTTTATTACCGTATTTTCGTTCTCAAACCCGTTTAAAATAAAGTTTTTTGACGTTAAAAACGAAATAGAAGATAGTCCACAGATTACTTTATTAGTAAGGAGAATAGCTTTAAAAAGTTATGCGTTGCTTGCTGTTGTCACAGAGCATGGAATGGGGATGACTAGAGGTGCGTACCAAAACTAAAATAGTTGCATTTTAACAAAGGGTTGGTAAAATTAAGATTTTACTTAACTGGATCTATCTGTTTTTTTTAACTAAAATACATAAGCGAAGTTAGCATTACCCAGACGTTAATGGCAGACGTTAATGGGGAGTAATTTGGAGGTATTGGTTATTTGTATAACGTCCGTGGTCGCACTACCAAGTTGTCTTAAAGGTGCCGTGAAATGCAATATCTGTATCAATAACACTAAAATGATAAAATCTTGGACTTCCATTGTCTTTATTTGTTAATTGATACACAACGTTTCGGTTAGTGATGTATCTCCAACCGTAAACCGTAAAAAGTCGGTCAAGCTTCGGTGAACAACGGATAGTATATAAGGTCGTAGCTTTTAAGAGTAGTTTTAGTTATCACTTGAAAACGGTTGGCGATACATCACTATCATCACATCACATCAAGATTTTAAAAAATTGAAGGCTACTCTGTTCGGTTGCTTACTAAAATATGAACGCAACTATATTGACCCGTGTATAAAAAGCTTTATATAAGTTAAAAAACACAAAAAATGACTTAATTTAATAACAATAATTTAAATAATTTAAGGGTGACCGCAAAAACAAGATATTTTTTGGCTATTATCTCACCCTTGCCAGAGACCTTAAAGAAAAACCTAAAAATATTTTCCTCATATGTCAAATTATCGGTAATGAAAAATCAAGATGAGCATATTTTTGGTTTTTCGAAAAATTTCGAAAATCACCCCCAATAAGAGGTTGATATGATGACGCAAAACTGAAATATATGAATATCAATACGAATTAAAGTAATTCTAGTTCTATTTTTTCTATAAAATAAAATCTTAAAAATAGAAAATAGTGTATTTTCATATTAATGAGGGCGTGATATAGTTAAAAGTCCACTCTTAAACTCGCTAAGGGGATTAAACAATCCCCTATGAAAAAAATGAAAAATTACTTGAAAAATCTAGGAAAACTACTAGGACTAGAAATTTAAATCGTGTACTTCCCACCAGTATCTATTTAAGGAAACCAACCCTGTAACGAGGGGATGAACTACCCCTGAAAGTGATAACATACCAAAATATCATAGCAATGTAGGAAAACTGTTGAATTATTTATAATAGTTCTAATTTTTCTCATCAGAAAGATTAGGCTGATTTTATTTAATTATTTAAATTTTATATAAAAATTAACCCTCTTAATATGAAATTATCCGCTAAATATGGAAAAAATCAAAAATCACTTGAAATATCTAGAAAAAACTACTACTATATATTCATATTTAGAAAATGATTTAACCCCCTTAGTAAGTTTAAGGGAGGACTTTTAACTATATTTCGCCCTTAATAATATAAAAATAAATTATTTTCTCTTTGTAAAATTTTATTTAATATAAAAAATACAATAAGAATCGCATTTACTTTTTTTATATATCATTCATATATTTCAGTTTTGCGTCATCATATCAACCCTTAATTAGGGATGATTTTCGATACTTTAAAAAAAATACCAAACAATATGCTTATCTTGATTTTTTATTACCAATAATTTCACATATGCCGAATATTTTTGGGATTTTTTTAAGGTCTTTGGCAAGGGTGAGAAAATAGGCTAACTTTGCAGTCACTCTTTTCTTTAAAATATTTTGGCAATTTAGGGTTATTTTTTATGTAAAAAATCAGTAAATATTTCTCTTGATTTTCCATATCGCTAATAATCTGGCAACACAGTTTTTCTTCTGATAACTCTATATAGATATTTTAAGAAAAAATACTTTTGAACATTTTTCTATTAAATAAACATTTTTTCCAGAAAATACAATTTTCTGCAAACATTAATTGACTGTAAGCAAAGTTTAAAAAATATTTAAGTATGATGACTTAACATTTAATTGAAAAAAATATTACAATGAGAACATTACTTAAGCACTTATAGACACGTTTTAAAAAATCAAAGTAGATGATACTTTATAGGTCCTGCTGCGACTTTAGACAACCTAAACAAAAATGTGTATCTAAACTTATTTACAACACAATATTTTTAATAAGTTCTGGTTGGATTTACTCGCCTGGAAAGTTTTAAGAAAATGGGACCACTTGGGTTCTGGTCTCGGGGTATAGCGACTGAGTGAACTTAGCCGTATTAACCCGTATAACCTAGCAGATCGTCTGAAACAGAAACAAGAAAAGTAGTAGAGTTTTGACGTGGCTGTTCAGTTATATCTTAACATTTTATGAATTTGACGAAAAATTACTGTATTAGTAATATGGCCACCACGTTTAGCAGATTTAATTATGTGTGACTTCTTATCGTGGCGCGCTATCAAAACAAGTTCTGGAAGGTTTAATTGAACACTTCTCAAGATATGTAACTCACCGTATTTAAAAATAATACCTTTATAGTTAATTACATAAATAAACTAATTCATATACGTGTTCCAATTCTTCAAAAGCTCATATTTTAGAAAAATATATATATTAAAGCAGTATTTTTAAAAGGTATTGCAGAAAAAGGATTATGCGAAAATAATTATATGCTTTTAGTTTAAAAAATTGCTGGATTTATTAAAAAGAAATGTGCAGCTATTTTTTTACAATTTTAAAATTTTTAAATAATACACATCCAATCAGATTAAAAACCAGACCAGACCACAACTACTAATATTTTTATCAAACATTCAAAAAGTAATTTCTTCCCAAATCTACCATTTAAATAGCAACTTTTTGTTACATTATTTTTTTGCTCTTCTACAGGAATAACCTTTCTAAAATACTGTTTTCATGCAAATTTAGAGATTTATCTCGAACTTCGTAATATTTATGATACAAAATTTCCTGTTCTGGGTGTGCCTTTATCAAATTAATTCCGTTTAAAAAAAATATTGTAAATTAATTAACATAAATTATAGTAGGTAACTATTTTAGGGTCGTTTATTTGCTAAGTCGTAATAAAATCAAATATAATATTCAAACGTCCCAAAAATATTTAAATTTTTTAAAAGTTTTATTATGTTCTATAAATTAATAAATTATTTTGTCCTTATTAAGGTCTAAATAATTACACTGTTTTTTACTTTAATATTGCTGATTTAAATATGCTGAGTTCAGATATGAGCTCGGTTTCTTCCTATGGCTCATACGTTTTTAGAGAAGGAAGAAGAATATAAAATTCAATTCCGAAACATTTATGTAAAATAAGGGCCAAGTTCCTATCCAAAAATTTTGGCTTTTTAAAGTACTAAGATCTAAAATTAATGTTTTATCTACATCTGCTGTTCCACTCTTTTTTTGACTTTGCAAGTTGTTAATTGATTTGTCTGTGTTAGTAAATATTTTTTTATTATTAATACAGATAGATGATTTAATTAATACAGACGGATCGGTAAAAAACTTGACAAGTCAAAAACGAGTGCAACAGAATAGGAATTTTTGTCTAATTTTAGATCTCAGTACTTTAAGAGGCCGAAATTTTCGAATAGGAACTTGGCCCGTATCTTACATAAGTTTTTTGAAAAGATCCCTTTTTTCTGAGTTTAATAAATAGAAAAATTGGGATCTTTTTCGAAAGGCCCCTAGGGCAGCCGTTAACTTTGTCATTTTTCCAGGAGTTTGGTTGGGGCCCCAGGGAGACCTTGATGCAACAAGTGATGCCCCTTTTTTCCTGAAACCAAATTTAATCTCCCCGTTTGAGGTGAAGGTGGCGTCGAAAATTCTCATGCTTAAAAGTTAAAATTTGACCCCCGAGCTTTGGAAAATTTATTTCCTTTTTCACTTATTAAAAAAAAATTTAATACAAACTTTAAATTTTAAAACTTACCGCCGATTTAAAAAAACCCAATGTAAGGAATTCAGTTTACAAAATTTTTAAATTTTAAAAAATTCCAAAAAAACAAAAAAAACAAAAGTCCCCCCCATTAAAAATAAGGAGGGGGGGTTTAATTTGGTTTGTTTATTTGGAATTGAAATAAAAAAAAAATTTTTTTTGAAAATGGATTCTTTCTTGACGTGTTATTGTTTTTGAAATTCATTAATTTTAAATCATTTTATTCAAAATTAAAAAAGGGTTTGTATAATATATTATATAATATATATATATATATATATATATATATATATATATATATATATATATATATATATATATATATATATATATATATATATATATATATAAGAGAGAGAGAGAGAGAGAGAGAGAGAAAGAGAGAAAGAGATATAAAGAAAAGGAAAAAGGGTAGGTACACGCTCCATACTTTTTTGGTGATTTTAGCTCGAAAATGTCGTTTTTTACAACTTTGTGACTCTACCATTTCCAAATGTCAGATTATTGAAATGCACACTTTTCTGCATGTAATTAACACACCTTGCCTTAATTGACAAGCTCTATTTTTTAATGATCTTTTTTTTATCGGCTGCCCTCGACGCCCGACCCTGTATAAAGGGCTCATGTATGGTGGGGGTTCTCAACAGGATGCAAAATTTTTCATAATCAACAAGAAGATGACAAGGTTGCAGGATTTTAATATTGTAAACCCGTAAGCAGGAACAGATGGCAGGTTTTGATACGGACTGGGGTTGTTCCCCCAATTTTTGTTGTCGGGGGGTGGAAGGTTTATTGTCGGGTCGAAGGGGTATTATTGTGATTTTTAAAGTCGGCTCTAATATGGAGTTCACGATCAACTACTTTTAGAATCGGTAAACGGGGAAAAGTCACATAACGAGCCATGAGGGGTGGGGTGAAGGTGGGTTCTGCTTCTTTAGGAATGGCAGGACTAAGGATAGTTACTGTGTAAGGAGTGTAGGTTTGACAACAGTTGTAAAAGATATCCGTAAGGTAATGCACCAAAAATCTGTTGAATGCATCCCTCCGATCTTACGGGGCAGTTTTAAAAAGATTGGGGAAGGGTGTTTCGAGATTCGTGCCCTTGAGAACTTTCAGAAAAACCCAAAGGGGTAAAAACAAAGTTTTTTTAAAATTTTAAAATGGTGTTAAATTTTTCATGTTTTATGGGGTTATTTAGTGCGTTAACTTTTTTGCTTATATTCAGAAAAATTGAATTAACGTTTGAGGACCCAACAGTAGTTTCCCAACATTTTTGGGGGTTATTTTCCCTATCCCGCTTCTTTTTTTAAGCAAGTTTCTGATAAAATCTTCTTTGTTTTGTCTGAAATTGCACCTAAAAGGTCAGGAAAAAATTTGAAATGGGAATGAACGAATTGCAGCTTATGAGACTTATAGATAACATTTTTGGCATCCAAATCCAGTAATAATTTGAGGTCCTGTAAACGGTTGTTTTCTAAATCAGGCTAAGAGCCTGGCTTAAAAAACTAAAAATTAGAGTAAAGGGTACTATCGTCAGCAAAACTCTGAGTAAGAATGATCATGAAAGAGAAAAAATCGCTGATGTATGAAGGTAATGCTGGGGCGTACCAGCATAACCTTCAGAATAGAGACTATCTAAAATAACTGTTATACGTTGGTAAGAAAGGAAACTAAGGCAGGAAAAAAGTTTAGGTAGAAGACTATAGGAGGTGCACTACGACGTACGCAAATTAAAATCAAAATTAAATTCATGCCATATTTTTAGGTATATTCGATAGATAATTTATTTTTTTAATTTCATTTTTAATTATATTAATTTTACCTAATACCACTTTTTGACAGATGTCATTTTTAAAAGATTTATTTTTGAAAAATGTTTCACTCAACACAACCAATTTTTAAGAAGTACCGTACTATTGTACTTTCATCATTTTATTACCTACTCAATCAAAAATACTAACCAATGGTAATTGTTTCTAATAACACTTACGACAGTAACGGTAAAAAAATTTAACGGAATAGTGTAATTTTTGCCAGACACACATTATTTTTCTACCGTCATATCTAACATACTTACAAGTAATGGAGGCAAAAAAAAAGAATACAACTCTTACTTATGTTATTTTAATATTAAATGAATTTATGGTGTCGACGTTCCAAAGTTCGTAATAAAAAGTACAAATTACCTAAAAATCCGGCAAAATCTAGTAACATTAACCCATGTTGTTAATTTGCATCATAAATATTACAGAATATGGTATAATGACTTTTCAAATTTAAAAAACAACAAATTAGTTTTCAAGAAATTCCAAAATTAGTTTATTTAAACCAGTACTGGATACTGCTCTAATTTGTAACAGATCCGGCTTAGCATTTTTTAAAATAAGGTAAAACCTAATTAAGTAGGAATATTTTTAAAATATTATAATTTAAATAATTTTATGCTATTTAAAATTACTATATCTAAGAGCCTTACGGCCGAGTGATGATCGCGTTGTTAAATTTAGCAATGGACTTAGCAGTTTAGAATGTTTAACAAAACGTCATTGTCATTGTTATTCAATGATTTTAGTAGGCAACCTGTTAAAATCTGACATTTTGTTAAACATTCTAAACCGTTGTTAACTTTCAACAATTTGCTAAGTTTTAGAATGTTTAACAAAATGTCAAAATTTTGGCAGGTTGTTTTTTAAACATTCTAAACTGCTAAGTCCATTGCTAAATTTAAAACGCGATCTCATCGGCCTTGAGAGAATACTTAATATTTAACGTAAAAAATTTCATGGATTACTTACTTTGGAATATTATAAAGTTACTTTATGAAACAGCATTTTATTATTTTTGATATTTCTTGAAATTACCTTTATACAGAGTGTCCGGAAAATACGTGTACATTGTTTGATGACAACTCCGCGGACGTCAAAATAAGTCGATTTGAGTGAACTTACCTATAACCAAAATTGCTTCAATTAGCCTGCAGAGGACGTCAAAGATTTTAAAAAATGTTGATTTTTTCAAATTTTTTTAAAAACGTGCCAGTCGATTTTGATAATTTTTGGTGATGAGTCTTGGGCTATAAAATGACGTTTGCTGTTGGCACTGTTAACCTAAATTATTATAAACGTGACGTCTTAGGGCTACGAATTTTAAATGCAAGTAATCCTAATAATCCCGAGATAATAAATAAAATTCAAGTTTATTTTTTAAGATATTTAAATAAGTGTATTCAACAAAAAGTGCTAATTTTGGCATATTTGTTTAAATAATGTTTAGTTTTTTTAAATATTAATAAAATTTTTTGCCAGATTTATTGAAAACATAACATTTAAGAAAATTTTCAAGAATGAAAAAACTTCAAAAAATTGTTTTCTGAAAAATATCATTTGTCGAAAGTCATGACTTAAAAATCAAAACTAATACATATGACGTCACCTTTATAATACTTAATTTAAGTACAGTCGATGCCAACAGCAAACGTAAAATTTTATAACCAAGACTCATCACCAAAAATTTTAAAATCATTTGCATTTTTAAAAAAAAAAAAAAAATTAATTTTTTAAATCTTACGCCCTTTACAGGCTAATTAACAATTTGGATTATAATTGTAATTCGCCAAATCAAAACTTATTTTAACGTCGGATTTGTCATCAAATTTTAACGTATTTCCCGGACACCACATTATTTCATAGGATTTCTACCATGACACTACCCTAAAATAATATGCAATCTATTGGGCATTTACGTTTAGGAAAAAAAGAACCATTTGCGAAAGACGAAGACAAGAACAGTCCAATCAAATATGAGTCTAAATGCATCTTACATTTGCAGAGATAAAAATCAAAATACATGTGGAAAATACAAGGAGCTGAGAAAAAAAAGAACATGGGTTAACCCCTAAGGGAAAACCCTTTTTTAAGAAACAAATAAAAAGCCAAAAATTTTATTTGAGTCGAGGTGGCAAAATTTTAACTTGTGATTATTTTTCATACATTTCTAACCATGACACTAATTACGTTAAAATATTATGTAGTCTTTTTAAAGCTGCCTACTTGGGGCATTTTTTAGATTTTGGCAGGATAAAAATAAGAAAACAGGATTCTGTATAAACGTAGTACATAGAACTGTGCCAGTTATCAAATATTGAATCGTAATTTATCTATTTTTGCATGTAAATCTATTTTAAAATTATTCATTTGCTATATATGTGCAAAATTGAAATGTGGAATTGGTGAAATCTCATACTTTTATGTTTAACGATATCGAGGTTTTGATAGGGGGAAAACAGGCTGAAACCTTACGTGTCCCGTGTACAGTCCCACTAGAGTTTTAAGGTGTTCCCTTGATTGCTCCAGTAGTTTGACGTTACATTGTTGGTTCGGTGGACTTATAAAGGCCTTCGAGTGTCTGAGACCCGGAAGTCCATGCCAATACCGAAGATTTTCTTTTGTGTCCAAGCTGGTATGAACTGCTTGGCCCTTCTATAAGATATACCGATGACCGGTTCTGGCCCTGTGAATTTTGTCTCCGCCCCTTTTTGGCAAGGAGGTCTGCGAATTCATTACCCCTAGGCCGGTATATCAAGGTATCCACAGTAGGGTAACCTTGTTGCTTTGACCAGTTTGGTCAGCGCATCCTTCCAATTCCCAAAGGTTTTCGAATTGCACCGGCTGGATTCAAGAGCCTTGAGAGCTGCTTGACTGTCGGAGAATATTTTAACTGTCTTACGTGTGCAGTGCCGATCAACTAGCGTTCTAGCACACATCTCAATCGCAAATACCTCCCTTCGCTTGAAATATGGTTGCGAGAGTGCCCAGGCTGAAGGAAAACTCTGCCCTCGGCCTCTGTCCATATATTCCAGCTCTAGCACCGTCCTTGGTTTTGGAGCCCTCGGTGTACCAACAGATATCAGCCCGGAGCAAGTCGGTCGCTTTCTGACTTCAGTCCTCCCTTTGTGGGTAGACTACACTGTAGGAAATATTATACTGCATTTATTTTCAAGAAAAAATGTTCTCACCTTTTTATTTGTCAAATTAGAGTAGACTGAGCGGTTATAAAGGCACGCAAAATTGATATTTTATTATCATTTTGATAACTTACTTCGGGGCTACACTTAGTATGCAACTGCATTTGTATTGAGTTTTATGTGATAAGTTATAAACTTCCAGTATATTCTGTTTAAATTAAGAATACATACGTTTATGTTGCGTATAATTGAGCATAATAAGTTAAATAAGTTAAAATAGACAACATATTTTTTTCGAAATCATTTTAACCAGCATTGGTACGCTTGAAAACAAGGCTATTTTTTTACCGATCTCTTGACCCAATTTACAAAGAAAACTAAACATATTGTTTAGTTTTTTTAAATCTAATAATATGGAAGTTCAAAAGTCATTCTTGGTAAAAAAAAAACATACAACCCAATGAAAACACATATTTTCAGGGATTTTACGGGGACTATAAAATTAAGGAAATAATTAGATTAAAAAAATAAATAATTTAATTAATAAATGTGCTTAAATTTGAGTGTAAAGATAACCATGTTCTTGGCAGGGCCGCGCAAGAGTCAAGGGCGCCCTCGTGGAATAGTTAGAAATGGCGCTCTATAAAGTATATGATTTAACTTTTTTTATTTTTACAACATATTGTGTCATTTGAGTCCTAAAACGCCAAAATATCTGGATTATCTTTTTTGTAAACACGAAGGATTAAGTCTTTTTTAATAAAATTTGATACAAAAATAGTATGGTGCCATGCGAAGGCGGCTTCAGCTTTTAATCATTAGCAACTGCTTACAGGGGAAAAGTGATAATAATAAGTAATTTTATTTAGAAAAAAAAAATAACTAAGAAACCATAAATATTTTTTTTTATCTTGGGACAGGAAACGAAGGTAAGGCTAAGTACTAACGTGGGTGTCTGAAGTGTGGTAATAGGATTTTTATTCACACGAGACTTAAATATTTGGAGATTTGGGGGAAAAAGGGAAAAAACTACTGCAGGTAAAAGTTTCCATAGTCTGGACACTCTAGGGATGAAGGAACGAACCAATGGGAAGTTCGAGGTATCTCAGGTTGAACTGTAAAGGATGCATAAAAATTGGCACTGTCGGTTGAGAGCTGCCCAAGGAGGAAGCCGTAAAAATACCTATAAAAGAGAGACAAATCTCTACAGCTCGTCGGTGGGCAAAAAAGGAAGCTTTTCTGTAAGCGGGATCATTAATAAGACGAACAGCTATTCTCGGAATGGACTCAAAAATGCTAAGTGTTGTAGGAGACGCTATTCCCCCGACGTGGGAACAATATTCTATAGAGGGTCTGATCTGGGATACATATAAAGTATACAGATTAGAAGGATAGAGATCCTTTTTGACTCAAAAAAAAAAAAAAAATTCAAGCTTTTTTAAAGCTGCCATGTAATGTGTTTGTGCCAGTTAAGGTTATTCTTAAAAGTAACACCCACAATGTAACGGATGAGCATTGGGCGACTTTTTTCGCGATAGCGAACATGACTGTGTTTTGAAGGCATTAAACTGGACGCGCCCCACTCCAAGATTACTTTAAGGTTTTGTAAAAGAGATATCTGCATTGACCTGCGCTTGTTTTCCAAATCAGAATTACAGGGTGGCTTAAGAAACTGAATATTAGAGTGGAAGGTTCTATCGTCAGCAAAACTATGGATAGATTGCTTGTGGAAGAGAGAAGATCGTTGATGTGAAGAAGAAACAGAATTAGTGCCACTACTGAGCCCTGGAGCACCCCAGCATTAATTAAATAGAAGCTGGAAGAATGACCATCCACAATAACTGATATACATCGATTAGAAAGGAAACTGGAGAGCCAAGAACAAAGCTTAGATGGAAGACTGTAGGAGTTTGTTAAGAAGCCCGTCATAAACAGGTTTTTTACAAACAAAAAACATCTACAGTTTATCAAAGAAAACTCTTTAATAATGTCATCAAAATCAGTGAACATACCTAGGTCATAATTTATGGCTAAAGTCGCCAGATTGAAGAGTCTTTCTTGTGCCATGGTCGACCTAAAATAATTTTTGAATTGTTTTAATTTTGAAATGACCTTTGACCCTCGTTACTGTTACGTGTAGGGTTGATGAGATCGAAGGCCATTGTTGCATTTGGGAATGGCGAAATGAAATCATTTTCATAAAGAAGAAACTGGAGAAGGCCAAACGGTTTAGTCGATGGCAACTCAAATCCTTTAAATGTTTTAGGCTGTAAGGCATAATTGGGTTTAAATTCTAGCAAATATTTAAACTTTTTTTTAAA